>JZKD02S1591667.1:501353-544517 GCA_000966675.3 Picea glauca | reverse complement strand
CTACTAACAACGAGCAAATTTCTTATTCTCAGCTCTGGCTTACTTCTACTCACATCAATCATGGCTTCTCTCAGGTTTTTACATCTCCGAGTCTGCAAGCCCATGATCAAACGTATAATACTGCAAAATTATCCAGATGCTATCAGTTAATAGACTCCTGGACTACGTTGCCGCCTCATGAAGCGCCCAGCTCTGCCGTTAACAATTTAGGCTGTACCACCAGCAGCCCTTGTCTTGTTGATATGGGCGACTCATTGAAAGATAACATTGTAAACGCTGGCCAGAAAATGATTGATGAAAATGAGAATAACATCATGATCGATTATTCGTCGTTCACAGCATCCTCTGGAATAACAGCATGGAGCGCCAGTCATTCCTATTCAAATGCCGCTGATTTTACAGATGTTTATCCTGGAGCTTATACAGCTCATATAGTGGAAGATTACGCGAGCCAGTTGCATGACACGACTCAACACCAATCATGCCCACCAAATAATTCCCGTTCCCAATTTAGTGCGCCAGCAATTATATCGGCAGACGTTGATCGGTACTTAAACATTCAGCCTCAGCGTCAGTTTGATTGCAAGGATCATGTGAATTTGAGATATGATGAAGTAAATTTGGGAGTGAAAACATATATTAATATTCATAAGCAGGAGGGCTATCAGTTGCAGCAGATCGGAGGAATTCAGGTTGGTGATCAACGGGATTGCTTATCAATTCCTAATGAAGAAGCCGGAAGAGGAGAAAGTGGAACTTTCGAGTTGAAATGTGAAGGTGAGGCAGGTCCTGTTAGGGTTTGGGCACGGGAGGGCCATATGTACTATATCCATACTAATACCGCCGCTTCTTCTGCCTGTGCGTCCCTGCCGTAAATATAGGAATCTAATTTCCGTAGGCCCACCAAATCCAATCTATGTCATCCGTTTAGCAGTCGCTTTCACATGTTCTCGCTTTTCTTTTTAAATGTGCAGACCAGATAAAGAAAAAGGAAGTGCTCGACTGTTTTTAATATGTAGAGAGCTTCGAAGATGAAAATGTAAAAGGCTTATGAAATGAAGTAGTTTTCCTTTTAAAGAAGGGTGCAAAATCATTGAAATGCAGCAGTCTCTACACATTTTTATTTGCATTTTTATTTGTTAGTCCCTGCACGGGAATATAGTTTGTGGGCTTTTAGTCAAACATGATTGACATTTATTTTTCTCTATGTCTTTTTTGCCATTGTCGCATAATATTAATTTAACTATTTTGTGTAATTACAATGTATTCAGATAATGACTAAATTGATGTTAACTGTTACAACTGTTAACTAATTCGACGGTTCGGTTCAACTAACCGATGGTTTACCTGTCCGCATCCGCCTATAAATAATGTATCCACATCCATTTTTTTGAATAAGAAAGATCGATTTGTGTTCTCTGTGTTCTGTGTAGATTATGGAGTTTATTTGGCCTGTTACAGTGGTATCAGAGCGGGTCTGAGCCTCACTCCATCACTGGAGGGCCCAGAGACCCAGGGATATGGAAGTCTTTCAATTTGAAGAGAAGAAAAATCGATCTTGAAACTGCAGTCGTTTTCTGTGAGACTACTGCTATTTTCCTTGAGAGAGTTGTTGTTTAACATAATCGAAGGATATTGATCGAGTCTTCGATGTTCCTGCGAAGCGTATTAAATAAGAAGAAAAAGTTGAAAGCGAGAACGATTTGGGCCACCGGAGATTGTCACCAAGAAAAGCCAGCCACATGATGCTAAAATTTGGAACGATTTGGTAAAATTTCCTAAAACTTTTGTGAAAATTGGTTGCGCGTTATTTATGCAAAGATATCCTCGTTGTTGAGATTCAAACTCGTTGAAGATTGAAGCCGTTTTGCAATGAGTAAGTCTGCAACGATTATATATATTAAAAGTTTTGGAAATCTTTATACGGAGGAAGTACTAGATTTTTGGTACATTCCAGGGAACAAAACTTCAATTATTAAAGCTTGAATATGATTTCAATTTTTTTAATATCTTAAAAGTTCTAAAGTTGCAAGTGTAAGTTGTTTTCGATTGTGAACTCCCTCCTATTATGTGAAGGATTTTCTTGGGTATACATCAGATTGAAAGATGCATTGGTGTGAAGCATAATCAAGTATTTGAAACTATTGATTTAGTAGTTTTTCAGGGTGACAATATAAGTCTCACAGAGGAGAAAGTGGAGAGAAACTAGACAGAACCAGTTTGTTGTTACGTGGCTAACAACAACAACTCATATTCCATCTAAAAAAATAAGATATGTTAATGGAGAGTTATAACTTTATGAAATATTTTCTACGAGTTTTTTTTATTGGGGAGTAATAAGTGTATGAAAGATTTTCTAAGAGTTTTTATTTGGGAGTAATAAGTGGATTAAAATTCAAAGTTAAAGTTTTATTTAATTCAAGTGGGATCACCTTCAAAAATTGTAAAGGAGTTATAAGGTTTTGTATAGAGGAGTTTTCTCCATTGATTGTAATTGCAGTTATAAGGGTTTGTTATTTATTTGAAGACTTTTTGTAAAGGTGTTATAAGAAGTTTTTTTTTTGGAAGTTATAAGGAGTCTTCTTTGACCCACCTGAAATTGAATAAGGGGGTCTATCTTAGGATCTTTGTGTGAGTCATTGATTATCCTGTAGTTTTGGGCACATTTATGCATCAGACGATCACTCTTGGCATGCACAGCAAGATACAAAAGTGAATTTTGTGACATCAACATACTAGCATCTCTCTTCCATATTCTGCATAATGCCAAGAATTGAAAAACTATTTACAATATTGCGCACATTAATTAAATCAACTACGTAATCTACAATTACAATAAACAAGTGCACCCTCAGCAAAGTGATTACTTGTTTACAAATAACACACAAGAAGATTGATATGTTCAAACATCAAAACAAGTTGTTTTCTGATGAGTTAAGTTTGCTTCGACACCAACAATGTGATTTTAATGACATCAAGGATGAGAATGAAGAAGCTCACTTGACTAGTAATGAAAGTCATAAACATGAAGATCAGTTAGATGAAATCCCTATGTCAGAAAAAGTTGCCGATAAATGTATTGTTCGACCATGGGAAGAATTACGATTTAAACGAAATCGATATGCACTAGGTTATGTACAAGATGCTGACAATCTTTTTCATTTTCCTAATTATAGCGAACCTGTTTGCTTTGTGAGTGGAGGTTTTTTGAATGATGACAAGACGACAACGCATATTGGTAAGAAACATGTATAGGATATTGTTGATGATGATGTTGTTCTAGATCATGATAATCGATCGGATAAAGAACCCATACACTGCAAACACCGTCATCAGTTTGGCCATGATAAGTCAAACTGTTTTGATCTTCACCCATGTAAATTTTGTGGGAAGAAAAATCATCCCTCAGTAAGGTGTCAAAACCGCAAGCGGAAACAAATTCATTTTGAATGGTTAGGGAATTGGCGTTGGCGTTCGGAAGCCAAATTATTGAATCTGTCTTATTGCCGGATTTATACACAAGTACAATCATACTTGATTGGAGATATTTCTACAATTGATGGACATAAATGTTTTTCAAGATTTGATGATTTAGGGTATGATTGGGGCCGAGTTGATGTAGTCTTCTGAGTTGAAGATCGATTTTTCAGACTCCGCTAGAAGACAATTTGATGTGTTGGATCTCTTCTTGGCCATACTTGCGAATGACGGTCAAGGGAATCGGAACCACTTGTCCCTGATAGGGGGGAAATCTAGTTGAGTCAGGTTTCAAGTTTGATTTTGAGACAGGTTCCAAGTTTGATTTAGTGCCTATGAACAAATGATCAAGTATGCAACCTAGTTCTTGGTATGCAATCTTGTTCTTGAACATATTGTTGTTGATATGGTTTGTGGTCAGCTTAAAACCACCAATTGAGCAGAAGACATGAAGTTCTGCTTGTTATATTTTCAGATTTTTGAGCCTTGAGGTCTTGTTAGTTTATGGTCAACTTAAAACCATGCCATTTAGTAGAAGAAATAAACTTCTACTAGACATTCGGTTTGTGGTCATTGCGAAACCACCAGATTGGTTTGTGGTCATCCTGAAACCACCAGACGAGTTTGTGGTCAACCTTAAACCACCAATTTAGTAGAAGACATCAACTTCTACAATTTTCTTTTCAGAGTTTAGAGAGCATCTTCAGCCAGCCCTCTAAATATTCGCTTGACACATGTGATTGTCAAGTAGTGGCAGTTTTTCAGGCAAGAACGAACTTCGGATTAAGGGGGGAATGTTAACTATTACAACTGTTAACTAATCCGACGGTTCGGTTCAACCAACAGACGGTTCAACTAACCGACGGTTCACCTGTCCGCATCCGCCTATAAATAATGTATCTGCATCCATTTTTTGAATAAGAAAGATCGATTTGTGTTCTCTGTGTTCTGTGTAGATTATGGAGTTTATTTGGCCTGTTACAATTGAAAGTTAATTCCAGACAACTTTAATTTAGGACAAGGTTGTTTCTAGTGCAACAAGTAACAAGTACAATATGGAAATTACTAATTTAAGTTGTTCTAATAATTATATGAATA
This sequence comes from Picea glauca, assembly GCA_000966675.3. Classification (NCBI taxonomy): domain Eukaryota; kingdom Viridiplantae; phylum Streptophyta; class Pinopsida; order Pinales; family Pinaceae; genus Picea; species Picea glauca. Next base: position 539,942 of record JZKD02S1591667.1, on the reverse strand, counting down.
TATTTAACACAATATCTAAAGTATACAATGAGAAACAAAATTGAAAATACATGTACAAAGTTTTAACATCTTTTAAAAATTTAACTTACATATATAAACTTCAAACATATTTGTAAATTTGAAGAATTATTCTTATACGTAAAAGCTAAATAGTGATACTCTTATAATTTGGAAATACAATAAAAATCAATGATATGGTTGGTTGATAGCAACAACAAACTGGAAAAAATGCTTGCCATGGATAGGGTATTGATTTATTTTACTTTTATGTTTAGTCTCTCAAGAAAAGTACACATGCATTAAAATAATTTCATATCCACCACTATAAAGTGAGTAGTATTAAATTTTTTACTTAATAATATTTAGTGTAGTTTAGTCTTTCCTTTATAGTGATATTTTAATTAAATATAATGAAAATATTTGTAATAAATTATGTATTTGTAATATTGGAAAAAAAATATTTACATCTTAATTTAATGGAATTTTAATTTAAAGCTCTCTATTTCGGAAACTAGTTCCCAAACTCTCATTTTCTTGATGTTGAAGCTCTCAAAAAGCTCCCAAGTTCTCAAAAGAGTTCCAAGTGGATTGGGGATATTCCCTACTAGTTCCCAAGCTCTTGAAACGTGGGGAAAGAGTTTCATAGATATTGAAAATGCTGGTTGCGGTTCCCATGCAACTATGGAAAAAATGGGCAGGCATGTATGGAGAGACATTTCCTTATTTACATATATTTATAGGGATTGGCTAGTTGTTCTACGAAATGGTTTGTGATATAAATTTACACACATCACTATTTTTTGTTGTTCATAATTCATTTCTACAAGCAAAAATGAATTCAGCATGCTGAAAAACTTCCAGAACACTCGGATTCTATAGAAACAATCACTTAAATTTGTCAATCCCTCAATTTCTAATAAATGTCAAAAAAAAATCTTCATTTCCTAGAATATTTAGCAAACTTTTATATATAAGTGAATTCATTATCATTAATGAATAATGTAACCGTCTTTGCTTATTCTTCTGCAGGAAACCGGAAGTAGATAACAATGGACATTAGTAGCTATTACGCCATGCCGTGTTATTCTTACCTCTTATTATGGAGAATTTTACAAACTGAATTTTAGCATAAGCGTGTAATAAATCGAGATAAATATCTTGTAATGTCACTGCTACTATTTATTTATATTTTGCTCTTCTTTGGGTTCTGCTTACTTATAGCGTTTTATAAACGGATGTGATAACTGCAAGGAACTCGTAGCATTCCCATGTATATGTATCTAGACCTTGAATTTCTATCGAAGAGTTTCGAATTGACTCTAGAAGCCCCATCGTTGGCGTCTTGTTAGCGATTGTTTTTCCTGTTGAAAATATACACATTGAAGTGTTGAATTGCTTCCGGAAGCCTCGCCATTGGTCTTGATTAAAGTTCTCAGAATTGACTTTACTACTATATTTTGTTAATGAACACTTCCCTTTAGCATTTCCATTTTCAGTGATTGCAGTGTCAGTGTTTGTTGTTGCAGTGTTCTCTTTACAAAGTTTAGTAAGAGCTCCAAGTTATCTCTTTAAAAAAATTTGAAGTTTTTGAACTTGCAGTAAGAGCTCCGAGTTATCTCTTTAAAAAATTTTGAAGTTTTTGAACTTGCTTGTAGATGAATTGGAAAATCATCTCAAAACTGGGGTGTATGAGCACTGGATTTCAAATCATTTGTGGGATTTGTTTTGACAATTGATGTTCTCTATTATACATTGTATTTTGATTTAGGTTCAGATATATCCACATTGTATTTTGATATAGGTTCAGATATCTAACATGTTGGATCTTTATTGTTATACATTGTATTTTGATCTAGGTTCAGATATATCCACATTGTATTTTGATTTAGGTTCAGATATATCAACATGTTGGATTTTTATCATTATCAGAGTTAGATTTAGATATTTCATGATTTTATTGGAGCTTTATCTAAAATAGGTTTGGATTATTTAACAAAATGTAAGTTAATTTGAAGTTGGTTTGGAGTATTTATCTACAGGCTTGAGGTTTTAATATAGTGGATTTATAATAGTTTCATTGCATGTAGGGATGTTTTTAAGATTTATTTCCACTATGTTCAATAACTGTATCTGTCCCGTTTGGTCCTTAGCTTTTCCTCCCTAAAATTTCCATCTCGAGTCTGTTTCAAGTATGGTAGGGAGTCACGGACCTCGTTTGCTAAGTCATGCCCACAAACTATTTGCTATCGTTGTGGGAGTCTATTAAAAAAGATTCCCTAAATACATGAGGAAATAATGATTGTCCGAGAGAGATGTTGGATATTTGAAAGGATTTTGGTGATATGGAATGTGGGGAGTTATGGAAGGAACTTGATGAAACATAATTCATTTATTCATAAAATGAAAAGACACTTTCCAAGAATATCTATCTACATTTTTTCGTTTATTCATCTTCTTCATTCACAATAAGAAAAGACTCTTTCCAAAAATATCTATCTACATCTTTTCGTATATTCACACTCTTTAAAATAACAAAAGACACTTTCCAAGAATATCTATCTACATCTTTCTAGTTACTCATGAGGTTCTTCACACACAATCATAGTGTTGAAAGACATTAAGCATTGGCTCTATTAATGGATATTTCTATTCAAATTTTCCATTTCTATTAATTTGTTGCATGGGTGTAATTTCTATTAATTTATTGCATGGGTGTAATGGGTATTATGGAGGATTGATCCAATAATGTCATGGATAGTGGGGTTCTGTTAGATTCATAATGAATAAAAGAGCATAAATATAATGGAAATAATAGAAGTAATCAAGAAACCATGATAAACGGAGATAACTAAACAATGGCAGAAAAGTCATACTCTATTCATCAATTCTTCTGTAAATAATCATGTACAAAGATGTACATATATAATACAAAGGACCATAATTTTCATGTAACTGTATAAAAATTAGGTTAACTTAACTAACAAACTAACTTATGATTAGTGTTTTAACATCCCTCCTTAATCACAAGTTCGTTCTTGCTTGGAAAACTGCCACTACTTGACAATCACATGTGTCAAGCGAATATTCAGAGGGCTAGCTGAAGATGCTCTCTGAACTCTGAAAAAAAAATAGTAGAAGTTGATGTCTTCTACTAAATTGGTGGTTTAAGGTTGACCACAAACTCATCTGGTGGTTTCAGGATGACCACAAACCAATCTGGTGGTTTCGGGATGACCACAAACCGAATGTCTAGTAGAAGCTGATGTCTTCTACTAAATGGCATGGTTTTAAGTTGACCATAAACTAACAAGAGCTCAAAGCTCAAAAATCTGAAAATGTGACAAGCAGAACATGATGTCTTCTGCTCAATTGGTGGTTTTAAGATGACCACAAACCATATCAACAACAATATGTTCTAGAACAAGATTGCATACCAAAAACTAGGTTGCATACTTGATCATCTGTTCACAGGCTCTAAATCAAACTTGGAGCCTGACTCAAAATCAAACTTGGAACCAGACTCAACTAGATTTCCCCCTTGTTAGGGACAAGTGATTCCAATTCCCTTGACCGTCATTCACTAGTATGGCCAAGAAGATATCCAGTACATCAAATTGTCTTCCGATGGAGTCTGAAGACTTGATCTTCAACTTAGAAGACTGCATCAATTGGGCCCTGATCATACCCTAAATCATCAAATCTTGAAAAACATTCATGTCCATCAACTGTAGAAATATCTCCAATCAAGTACGACTGTACTTGTGTATAAATCTGGTTGTAAGACTGCTCCAATAAATTGGCTTCCAAATGTCAATGCCAATTCCCTAACCATTCAAAATGAATTTGTTTCCGCTTGCACTTTTGACACCTTACTCAGGGGTGATTTTTCTTCCCACAAAATTTGCATGGGTGAAGATCAAAACAATTTGACTTATCATGGCCAAACCAACGACAGTGTTTGCACTGTATGGGTTCTTTATCTGATCGATTATCATGATCTGGAACAACATCATCATCAACAATATCCTCTACCTGTTCCTTACCAATATGCTCTATTGTCGTATCATCATTCAAAAAACCTCCACTCACAAAGCAAATAGATTTACTATAATTAGGAAAATGAAAAAGGTTGTCAGCATCTTGTACATATCCTAGTCCATATCGATTTCGTTTAAATCGTAATTCTTCCCATGGTCGAACAATACACTTATCCACAACTTTTTCTGACATAGGGACTTCATCTAACTGATCTTCATGTTTATGAATTTCATTACTAGTCAACTGAATGTCTTCATTCTCATCCTTGATGTCATTGTGTTTGTTAAAAACACATTGTTGGTGTCAAAGCAAACTTAACTCATCATACAACAACTTGTTTTTACGTTTGAACATATCAATCTTCTTGTGTGTTACTTGTAAACAAGTAATCACTGTACTAAGAGTGCATTTGTTTATTGCAACTGTAGATTATGTAGTTGAGTTAAATAATGTGTGCAATATTGTAAGCATTCCTTCAATTCTTGCCATTATGCAGAATATGGAAGAGAGATGCTTGTATGTTGATGCCACAAAATTCAATTTTGTATCATGTTGTGCATGCGAAGAGGAATCGTTCCTTGAATGCTGCAAAAAATCTACAGGATAACCAATGACTTAGATGCACTAAGATCCTAAGAGAGACCCCCTTATTCAATTTCAAGTGGGTCAAAGAGGACTCCTTATAACTTCCAAAAAACTCCTTATAACACCTTTACAAAAGAGTCTTCAAATAAATAACAAACCCTTATAACTCCAATTACAAACAATTTTTTATTTGCAAACATTCTTATAACTCCTTAAATACACATCAAAATCTTCCTTTAAGTTCTATTGCAAAAAGAATACACCTTATAACTCTTTAAGTTTCCCTTGAAATATTTTTTTATAACTTAATGAAATCACTCATCACTCCCAAATAAAAAACTTGTTGAAAATCTTTCATACACTTATTACTCCCGAATAAAAACTCTTAGAAAATATTTCATACGCTTATTACTCCCAAATAAAAAATCTTAGATAATCTTTCATAAAGTTAACCCTCCATACTTTAATGTTCTTTAGGAAATGTAATGTTCTATAACCAAAGATGGCTAAATTAGTGGAACCATAAATTTATATGCCTCTCAATTATTTCACCATATGAGGATTTTTAAATGGACGTTTATAAAATCATGGAGCATGAGCAAGATAAAAATGAAGATTGCCTAATTAATTTCCAAGTTGAGGTATTACCAAGTAGAGATTGTAGACTGAGAGTTGGTTATCTTCGCACATACCTCTCTCTCTTTACATGATGGTCATTATTACCAAGTCCATCCGTCCAAGTCGAAGTTTATCTTTGTGCCAACGTTCTTTCTTTTATGCAGATGTTTCTTTCTCAAACAAATATTTCAGGTCGTAAGGGTACGTGTAGGATTAGCACCTTGAAGCTCTTCAATAAAACAGATCAATCATATTTTCCAGCGAAGTTTTGTGCTATTAAATAAAATAAAGATGAACTAGATTCTTCTTTCAATGATAAACGCTAAGCATAAATCTTCAACACCGTCCAACAATAGCCTAGGTCTGTACCATGTCAGAGTATTTATTTAATGAGTGAAGCACTGATTACATTCAACAGACTTCATTGGAGCTACTGCACATAGTAAATTTCTTCCACTTCCACACATCAATTCAACACCTACCAATTTTTTATCAAGAAAAAACCTATACTCAATAATCTCAATAACAAACTTATGAGAAGCACAATACGTATGGACGACCAGTGTGGTAACAGGGACCATTTTTAGCCACTATCCAGTGCCTTGAATGTGGTCAGGTACCCTTCTACCACTACCCACTTATTTACTTGCTTAAACCAGGTGCAAGGCAAAACAACCATATCTTCTCTTTCTCCACCGAAAATCAATCAATCTCTTTGTCTCCACAATTAGTAGAAACCAGTCACTAGTCCCATCACACATGGTGTTACCAGTCACTAACAACTATAAAGGGTTGATAAACTACCAGGTCCAACAGTATCATGCTCTAATAAACTATCAAAACTATCAGGCCTCTAAGATCATCTACATGCGCTCTGATACCACTGTTAGATTCATAATGAAGAAAAGAGAAGAAATATAATAGAAATAATAGAAGCAATCAAGAAACCATGATGAACGGAGATAACCAAACAATGGAAGAAAAGTCATACTCTATTCATCAATTCTTTTGTAAATAATCATGTACAAAGATGTAAATATATAATACAAAAGATCATAACTGTCATGTAATTGTGTAATAGTTAGGTTAACTTAACTAACAAACTAACTTATGATTAGTGTTTTAACAGAATTTCATAACCAATGATGTAGTTTAATGTTGGTATGTCATTTCAACTCATAAGACTTCGCTATACTTCATCAATGAATAATTTCCTTTACATTTTGAGTTTTTAGTCATTACAGTATTTGTTATTACAATTTTCTCTTTACACAGTTTTGTAAGAGCCTAGAATATTCACCCTATTATAAGTTTGTCTATTAGGTGTCCTATAATCTACTAATGGATACATTGGATTTATTGTTATGTGTTATTTTAGAGACGAAAAAATTTAGGAAAAATGTAAATAGATCCATATAATTTAATTCTTGACATCTATCACATATTCTTACTTTCTTGGTGAACCTGCTAAATTTGGCAATGTAAAATATTATATTTTTGTTATTTTTTTTACAGAAACTGAAACATGTTTTATGATGTAGACCCCCTATCTCTCCTTGGGTTGTGTGACCTCTCGGTCATGATCTTTTATTCTGGAGCCGGAACGACTCTCCTGGTCCCAAAAGGGAACCTCTAACACTAAAACCATAGGTCCTTTCTCTTTGTTTTTCCCACGCCACCAAGCGCCAGGCTCAAACTCCCCACCTATCGTGACCATAGGCACGACCATGGACTTAGCCCAAAAGGCACATCCCAAAAGGTGCTTCGCATTTTGGATTATGGGGTTCCCGATGTAGTGACCCCTCAACTCTCCAAGTCTCGAAAGCCGATGAGGGCTAACAGAGTGGTTTCCTCCCTCTCTTATGTTCACGTGACCATGCACTCGTGAACACCCTTTCCTCCACAAGGCGCGCTCAACTACTCCTTATCAAACGCTGAAAGCATGACACGTGAGATTTATGGCCCAGATCAATGCCAAGTCGACGACTATGATCGTTTTGACATTTCACGTTTCTCAACTTCACCCGTCACGAGGTCCGGTTACTCATCTACTCGATCATCGAATGTCGAATGTTGAAGCACTGCTCACTGCAGAATGATGGATCTAAGCCTCTGAAGATCTAACGGCTCAGATCTTTTTAGGATTTCTTTGGTCAAGAGTTTCTCTCTTACACCTTGTGTTCCTGGTTGTCGATATGGAGAAATGTTCCTCATCACCAATCAATGGCTCTCGTTCCTCCTCCCGATCAACGACTATGGTTGAATCAGTGTCTCCCCTTGAAGACTCTCCACCGTTCGTTCATACTTTCGTGAGTCTTCCCCCCTGGACATACGCAACATTAACGTCCACGCCTCTATCTTTGATCAGAAGGTTGTTGATTCTCCTCCATGATCCAACGGGTGATAACGCTCTTCCTCCTGAGCTTTTAACTTCTCAAACTTAGAATATTTTCTAAGTCTCCGAAGGTTCGCCTTCACTCCTCCTGGTGAATGGGTTCTTGGATCTCGATAACACTCTCTGAAGTGTTATTATTCCTAAGCTTTGTCTGTTGCAGACTTACGATTTCTGGCACACTCCTTGCGTCTAAGGGATATTGATAGCTCAGATCTACGGGATTTATCATAGAGAAATTCCTCCCGATCTCCTTGCGTTCCTCTCTGGCTCGATGCACACCTTGCAGAGATTCAAATGAAGAGAAACAATTGAACTAGAACACTAACATGCATAGTTCCATTCACTTTCTCATGAAATAAAAAACGACAGGAAAACACACACAATCCACACACCATACATTTGGATCATTTTTCCTTCTGTTATATTCACAAGTTCCAAAACAGCTAAAAAACATATTCTAAATACAATATCTTTGAAAGCTTGGGGCTTCTGCTAACTTGCAGTCCCCTTACATTATTCTCCCCAATCTTCCAGCTCTCCCATCTCGGTGTACAAACTTCTACTTAACTCAAAAATATTTCTAGGGTTTCCCCTGGCTACTTGCCTACTCTAAAATTTACCCTATGTTATCTTAGTCCAGTCACACTTCAGAATCATAGTGGAAACTCCTGCTCCACTTGCGATTTTCAAAACATGCCTCAAAGGGTAAAATTCGACACTAGTTCAAGCATGTCGCCAAAGGTAAATTATAGCACTGAGTTAAGCCGGATTTCAAAATCAGTTGCAGCTAGTAACATTGAAGTTATGGAAGAAATCCCATGTGCTAAGTGGTCCTGCCTCTACGTGCTTTCCAATGATGATCCTGCATCATACTCCTCTTGACAAAATTTCATGGACTCCTATCCATGAGATCCTCTACTGATTTTCTCTGCTTCTGGATAGCAACTTCAGTTTCCCAACTGGCATCTTCGATTGGGTGTCCCTTCCATTTGACCAGATACTCAAAATAGGTTTTCCATCTGGTCTTCTTGCCAATCCTCTGATCAACAATTTTATCCATTTGTGCCTTTTCTCCCACAGGCATCTGTTTCTCCCACTGAATCTTTCCTTGAGCTTCCGACCTTTCTGTGTTATATTTCCTGTATGGATACAAGTCTGAAACATTGAATATGGTTGAAATACCCACACCATCTGCCAGCTCAATCTCATAGGCGTTTTTATCAAACTTCCACAAGATGTTACAGGGTCCTATATTTTTCATCTTCAACTTGCCTCCTACTTCAAATTGAAGTTCCCTGCGATGTTGATCAGCTCTGTGCTTGTATTTCTGGTTAGAACCCTCCAACTATCCTTTGATCTGGCTATGGAGTTTCTCCATCTCCGCAACAAAATCCTTTGCTCCAACGCTCCTGATATCACCCTATTCCAAGTCTCTCAACTTAGATACTCCGCATGGTTGCATTCCATATAGTATTTGGAATGGGATCCTTCGAGTGCTCCTGTTTGGTGAATCGTTGTATGCAAATTCTGCTTGTGGCAGAATCTGATCCCATTGGTTATGATGTTCAGTAATTAGACTCCTTAATAAATTCCCCAAACTTCTATTTACCAATTTAGTCTTCCCATTTGTCTGAGGGTGATAAGATGAGATGAAGGATAAATCGTCCCCGTCTTCTTCCACAACGTCCTCCAAAAGTGACCAAGAAATTTTGTGTTTTTTTCTGAGACAATGCTCCTGGGTAGGTCATGAAGTCTCACAACTTCTTTGAAAAACAGATTTGCAACATGCATTGCATCACGGGTCTTCTGGCATGGGATGAAATGTGCCATATTTAAAAATCTATCCACCACCACAAATATGGAATCGAATCCTCGTTGTGTTCTTGGCAATCCCAACACAAAATCCATGCTTATTGCATCCCAAGGCCTCTCTAGTATTGGTAATGGTTGATACAACCCAATGTTCTGTCTTTTCCTCTTTGCATGTTGGAAGATTCTAAATCTGTTCACAAACTTTATCACCTCTATTCTCATACCTAGCCAATAGTATGAGTTGCTCAACTGTGAAAACGTTTTATCATGGCTGAAATGTCCAACCAATCCTCCACTGTGATTTTCCTTCAGAAGATTGTCCCTTATTGAGCATTTTGATATGCACAACTGATTTCCTATGAACAATAGTCCTTCCTAAATCATGTACTCTGTCCACTGAATTCTATATCTCAACACAGGATTAGCACATGCTTTATATGCCTCCTTGAAATCTGCATCATCATGATACATGTCCTTAAGGTGTTCAAACCCCAAGGTCTTCACCTAGAATTCATGCATGATCAAACATCTCCTGCTTAACGCATCAACAACCTTGTTATCATTCCCAACAATATGTTTTATGACAAAAGTAAAATTTTGCATAAATTCAACCCATTTTGCATGCCTCTGATTCAATTTTTCCTATCTTGTTATGAATTGTAAAGCTTGGTTATCTCTATACAAGACAAACTCTTGAGGGACAATATAATGCCTACATTTCCTCAATGCTTGAATTATGGCATAAAAATCCTTGTCATATGTGGAGTATTTCTTCTTAGTCACATTCAACTTCTTGTTGAAATAGGCAACATGTATGTTATCCTAACTCAAAACTGCTCCTATTGCAACTCTACTTGCATCACATGTTACCTGAAATGTCTTCTCAAAATTAGGCAAGATCAGAATTAGTCACTCTGTTATCTTCCCCTTTAGTATATTGAATCTCCTTTCAACCTCCTCTGTCCATTTAAAGGACTTGCGTCGCTTCTTCACTGTATCCATCATTGGTGCACAAATTCCACTGAAGTCTCTAATGAAATTCCTATAGAAGCTCACTAATCCATGGAATGTCCTTACCTTGAACATGCTTCTTGGTGACAACCATTCTCTGATTGCTTCCACCTTCTATGGATCCATCTTCAATTCATTCGAAGAGATCACAAAACCCAAATAAATGAGTTTTGTCTTCATAAAAGAGGACTTCTTCAAATTGATCAGCAACTTCTCCTACTATAGCCTCCTCATTACCAGCATTAGGTGCTTCAAATTCTCCTCTTTAGTCCTGCTAAAGATCAGTATATCATCTAGATATACAACCACGAACTTGCCAATGAAATCTTTCAGAATTTCATTCATCAACCTCATAAAAGTACTCGGGGCATTTGTTAAGCCAAATGGCATAACCAACCACTCATATAGACCTTTGTTTGTATTAAAGGTTGTTTTTCATTCATGACCTTCTCTCATTCTGATCTGTTGATATCCACTTTTCAGATCTATCTTAGAAAATAAATTTGCTCCACTTAAGCAATACATTAAATCATCCATTCTTGGTAAAGGAAATTTGTACCTGATGGTGATCTTGTTGATGGCTCTCGAGTCTATGCACATTTTCCATCCTCCATCTTTATTTGGGCTCAACACAGTTGGTACTACGCATGGGCTCAAAATTTCTCTGACCAAACCTTTGTCTAGCAATTCTTGGACTTGGTTCTTCACCTCCTCATTTTCTCGAGATGTTAATCTGTAAACTACTTTGTTTGACAGACTTGATCCTAGTATCAATTCAATATGATGACTGATACTCCTGATGGGTGGCAATGAGTTTGGCATCTCATCCACCACTATATCAACAAAATTATCTAGCAACTCCTGAACTTCTTCAGGAAAATCATCCATTGATGTACTCGTAAGGATGACTCTAGGCTTCATCACCACAACGAACTACATCTCCTATTCTTCCTTGACTTCTTTCATGAGTTCCTTCCCACTCATGAGAAGTATGCTTGTGTTGGCTTCCTCTTTTACTCTCTTCTCCTCCATTAGCAATAACATATGTGTCTTACCACTCCTCTCTAGTGTATATTTGTTTTTCCTCCCATCATGAATGACATTTCTGTCAAACTGCCATGGTCTTCCCAATAGAATATGGCATACGTCCATGGGGATTACATCATATAGGATTTCATCTTTATAACCTCCTATCATAATTTCAACCAAGAATTGTTTAGTAATCATTACCTAGTGTCCCTTTTTCAACCATGAGACTTTGTTTTTCCTTGGATATGTTGTTGTTTTTAGCTCCAATTTCTCCACCATATCTATGGACACTAGGTTGTCAGTACTCCCATTGTCAATGATCACCTTGCATACTCTGTTCTTAGTCTTGCAAGTTGTCTTGAAGAGACTGTTTCTTTGCACTGGATTTTCAATTTCTGCATCTGGTTTCAAGAGAACTTTTCCCAACATTAAGGATGCTCCATCCTCTACTCCCTCTGCCTCAACATTTCTTTGTTGGGCTTCTGATATGTGAGCTTCTCCTCTACCTTCTTCTTCTCAAGACATTCCCAAGACATGTGCCCTATCTTTCCACAGTTATAGCACCTTACTCCTCCTCTGCCTCTTCCTCTATAAGAGTTTCTTCCACCACCTTGTATTTCTCGAGAACTCCCTCCTCGTTTTGAATGACTGTGTGGTTTCTCAACCTCTTCCTTAGACTAATGTTCTCTATCACCATTAAACCCCTTTTTTTTCCTTGGGACCAAGATTTTACCTCTTCCTTGCTGACTTTGTTTTATGGTTAGCTTCTCCTCTGCCTTCAACGCAAATTGATAAGAATCCTCCATGGTTCTGACTAACATCATGTTGATCTCGTCTTGGATCTCATATCTCAAGCCATTTATATATCTGGAGGCTTTTTCTTCAGCTCTCTCCCTTTGTCTAGTTTTGATGTTCAACTGGTAAAACTCCTGGGTGTACTCCTTAACCGTCATCCCCTTTTGTCTCAGGTTATGTGGCTTCCTGAACAAATTGATCTAATAGTCCTTGGGTATGAACTTAGCCTTCATCTTGGCTACCATTCTATCCCAACTCTTTATCCTCTGTTTTCATTTACTTCTTCTCTCAGCCTGTAGTTTGTCCCACCATAATGTTGCATGCCCTTTTAGCCTGGTGACCACCTGCTTCACCTTCTTCTCTTCATCGACATCTTCATAGTCAAAGTGTTTGTCCATGGACCTTATCCAGTCCAACAATTATTCAACATCTAGATTTCTCTCATATGTGGGAACATCTATTTTAGCTATGCCTCCCAATATGGCAACTACTTTTAGCAAACGTCCTTCTGCAACATCCTCTCCTATAGCTTCTTCAACCTCAACCTCTTCACTTTCTTCATCGCTCACATCCCCAGTGTTAGTTTCTCTTATTTTCACTTATTCCATTGTTTCCAATCTGGGATGAAGCTCACGCATCTCCCTCTCTACAACATGGTTGGCTAAAGGTGCCTCGCATCTCCTTGGCAGCATTGTGTTGACTGCTTGTCACAAAAAGAGTACAAATTTGAGTTCTCTGTCTCTTCCTCTTTCTCTTTCACCTGAACTCTTCAGACGAAAAAAAATCAACTCTGATACCACCTGATATAGACCCCCTATCCCTCCTGAGGGCTGCGTGACCTCCCAGTCAGGATCTTTGATTCGGGAGCTGGAACGACTCTCCTGGTACTAAAAGGGAACCTTTAACACTAAAACCACAAGTCCTTTCTCTTTGTTTTTCCCATGCCACCAAGCGCCAGGCTAAAAATCCCCACCTCTCATGACTATAGGCATAGCCACAGACTTATCCCAAAAGGCACGTCCCAAAAGGCACTTCGCGTTTCAGGATTCTGGGATTCTCGATGTAGCGACCCCTCGACTCTCCAAGTCCCGAAAGATGATGAGGGATAACGGAGGGTGGGTTCCTCCCTCTCCTATGTTCACATGACCACATGCTCATGACCACCCCTTCCTCCACAAGGCATGCTCAACTCCTCCTTCCCAAACACCGAAATCATGGAATGTGCGATCTATGACCCAGATCAATCCTAGGCCAACGGTTATGATCGTTTCGGTGTTTCACGTTTCGTGACTTTTCCCTGCACGAGGTATGGTTACTCCTCCACCTGATCACCAAATGTCAAATGCCAAAGTGCTCCTCATTGCAGATCGATGACTCTAAGTCTCTAAAGATCTGACGACTCAGATCTTTTCGGTATTTATTTGGTTGAGAGTTCTGCTCTTGCTTCTTGTGTTCTCGGTTGTCGATATGGCGAAATGTTCCTCGCCACTAATCAACGACTCTCATTCCTCTTCTTGATAAATGACTATAGTTGAATCAGTGTCTACCCTTGAAGACTCTCCACTACCCGTTAAGACTTTCGTGAGTCCTCCCCCCTAGACATACGCAACGTTAACGTCCATTCCTCTGTCTTTGATCAGAAGGTTGTTGATTCTCCTCCGTGATCCAATGAGTGACAATGATATTCCTCCCAATATTTTAACTTGTCAGACTTAGAATATTTTCTAAGTCTATGAAGGTTTGCCTTCACTCCTCTTGGTGAATGGGTTCCTGGATCTTGATAGCACTCTTTGAAGTGTTATTCCTCCTGGTATTTGTCTGCTATAGAATTTTGATTTCCCATGCACTCCTTGCGTCTAAGGGATCTCAATATCTCAGATCTACGAGATTTCTCACAGAGAAATTCCTCCTGATCTCCTTGTGTTCCTCTCTGGCTCGATGTACACCTTGCATATCTTCAAATGAAGAGAAACAATTGAAATGGAACACTAACATGCACAGTTCCATTCACTTGCTTATGAAAGCAGAAACGACAAGAAAACACACCCAGTCCCGTGGGTGTCTAAACATTGAATTGGGCTCTGAGATCCCTGAATTTCCCATGTCACATCCATTCTTGACCGTGCTAGATGACTCCCCTGGGACAAGGTACATTTTTGTGCCATCCTCCGCGTGATTTAGAGCCTTACCTTAATCATTTCTCAATCCTTTAGCATGAGTGCCATTAATGAAAGGATAATGGGAGGGAAGGAGGGGTGAGGTGTAGATGACCCCATGTGCATGATCCCACAGGGGATAAACCTTTTGTTGCTTTTAAATCCCTGATTGTCTTTTGCAACGTACTACTAATCCCATTCCTGGATTTGGCAAAGTACATTGCTCTCTCAAATTTGTTGGGATTTCATCCTGTCTCGATGTTGCGTTGGAGATTCCTATGTGCTTGAATGTTGGGTGGGTTTCCTACATGTATGAGCTTGGGAATTGGAATAGATAAGGAGGGTCTAGAAACGTGGACTTACCTTGAATTTACAAGTGTCTTGTGCCTTTACATATGGCTTTGTTATCCTTTTCATCTTCTCCCCAACTGTTGACTCAACGGACATGGTAGAAGAAGGAATGTATGCTTGAGATTGTCCCTGGTTGTGTTGATGATTCTCTTGATCATTGAGTTATTTGGGTTAGATATTTTAACAAAGTACCTGATGATCGTCTTGGAGTCCCCTATTATGAACAACTTTTCAATTTGGCGTTCTTTCTCTATTTGGGTCCCTTTGACTAGTGCATATTTCTTTATTGAATTGCTTGTGGTAGTTCCTAGATTCCATCAATACGTAATCATCCTTTGTCCTCTAGGCCCGAACAAAACCCCTCCTACACCTACCTCCCATGGGTTCCCTTTAGAAGTGCCATCAAAGAATATTACATGACGTTTCTGAGTATTTAACCAATTTGTGAACTCTTGAGGAGTGTACTGAAGCTGCCAACATGAAATATTTTTTGGAATGCATAAGAGGGGGGCTTCCTTAAGGTTTAGTTTATTTAGCCATGCTTCCTCTTTTGTTCTCATCAAAGCCCCTTCATGTGTGATTTTTTTCTTGGCCGACAAGAATTCACTTAGTTGACCGATGGCATTTATCGCTACTACCAGGGGGGAAGTGATTTTTCCTTTGAAAATCCTTTTATTTATTTCCAACCAAATTTTCCAGCAAACAAATTTTATCAATGCCTTCCAAGATCAACTAAAATTTGATTTCCCTTGGCGCAATCCTTTGTAATGTTTCACTTATTTTCCTATCATGCTTCTGTTGCTTGTTGTCCTAGGAATTTGGGGGACTAAATCGTGATAAACATTGTTCATTACCTTTCTGATGAAATTGTAATACAGGAACAAGTGATCAGTGATTTTGAGACTATTAGTACACAAACCACAGCTGAATGGGCCCAGAAAACCTCTTTTGTTCAAATTATCCCCTATTAGGAGTTTGTTATGAGCCAGTTGCCAACAAAAGATGTTTATTTTTGGAACGTTGTTTGGGTTCTAGATCTCTTTCCAGATGGCTAATTTGGTTGGGATATCCCCTCATTCTAGTTGCTACTTGTATATTGAGTTCATTGTATATACATCTTTTCCTGAGCTTCTGTCGTCCTTTTGACTAACAGAGAATGGGGTAGTTCCAGAGATTTCTAGGAGGAACTGTTTGGCCTCTTCTCTCAGGAAGGGGGGTAGCTCACCCAAATTCCATCTTTCACAATTACCATTCGAATTCCAGTTTGATATATCATAGAGGGTGGATCTTCCTTCAGAGGACATCCATAGCTTGAATTGATTCAGTGAGGGGATATTTGAGAGTATCCCACTCTCTGAATAGTTTTCCTCCAAAATCTTGATTTCTTTTCCATTTTGTGGGTTCCAATTGAGGCAAGATTGTATTAATGGAACAAACGCCTGAATAAGTTTCCATATGGGCGAGCCTTTTTGTCTGATATCTACTTCTTCCACACATGTTTTCCTATTTGTGGTCATGTACTTGTTGTAGAGTGTTTTTTTCCACTTGTGATTACCCGCCAGATTACCTTTGCTCCTAGAGCTAAGTTTATGTTTTATGGATCTCTTATGCCTAGCCCCCAATTTTCTTTAGGTGCATAGGTAATATCCCAATTAACCATATGGATTTTTTTTCGTTATCTTTGCCTCCTTGCTAGAGAAATTTTCTTGTGACTTTGGCCAGTTATTTCTTGATTCCAACTGGAGCATAGAGTATTGAGAATTGGAAGATTGGGAAGGATGAGAGAACTGCCTTTATTAGGACTACCCTTCCTGTTGGGTTTAACCTCGTGGCTCCCCATATTTCAAATTGATCTTTTACTTTTTGTAGGATCCCTTGCCATGCCTGCCCAGGGAGGGATTTGATGTTGATTGGTGTACCTAAATACTTGAAGTATTTCCAGTCCATCATGAAGGGGAATTGAAGGATGTGGGATATTATTGCCATTGTTCTCGCTTTAACGTTCCAAGAATAAATCTGCCTCTTGAGTTTGTTGATAAACCCTCCCGAGGCTGGTTCATACTGGTTGAGGACTAGTTTAAATATTCGAGCCATTGTTTGGGAGGATCCCCCAAGGAGGAGAGTGTCATCAACAAATTGGGAGTTGTTTATCCTTCTGACTCCCCTAGCAATTTTCAGGCCCAGGATATTTCTAGTTGTCCTTTCTTTCTCCAGTCTTATGTTTAAAGTTTCTTCCATGATTACATACAACAATAGTGAGAGAGGACACCCTTGTCTCATACCTATTGAATCTTGAAAGAATGAATATGGGTGGTCGTTGATCAAAGGCGCTATCCATGAGGACAAAATACAAGCCTTGATCCAGGAGATATAGGGGCTCTGGAAACCGAATTTTTTTAGCACCTCATAGAGAAATTCATTCTTAACACTATCAAAGGAATTTTCCATATCTATTTTGATAATCATTACTTTTTATTTATTCATTATACTACTATGGATTGCTTCCTAGAACATGATTATGTTGTCCTATATTTGTCTTTTAGTCACAAATCCCCCTTGGTTTGGAAGGATAATCCTTGGGAAGAGATGTTTTAACTTGTTGGCATTTATTTTGGTGAGAATTTTCTAGGAGACATTGCAAAGGGAGATGGGTAAAAAATGATCAAAAGTGTTTGCATTTCTGTCTTTGGGGATCAGTGCAAGGAAGGAGGTATTGGTGGCTGCTCCTATCTTGCAGGTCGATTGGACATATCTAATAATGCAGAGTAGGTCCTTTCTAATGATTTCCCAACAATGTCTGTAGAAATGAGGAGTAAATCCATCTGACCCGGGTGCTTTATCTAGATCAAAGTGGAAAACATCTACTCTAACTTCCTCTTTAGTGACTGTCTTTGTCAAGGTCTGATTATCCTAGTCTGTTATCAATTGAGGGATCGACTCCATGAACTACATCCTCTGGTCTTTATTATCTTCTCCATCCTGGGTATAGAGGGTTTTGAAATGAGAATAGGCTTCTTTTTTTATCTTGTCAAAGGAGTTAATTATCTCCCCTGAGGCTGTTTTAATTTCTTCTATTGAGTTCTTATGTTGTCTAGCTTTGGCTTTCTTATGGAAGAAGGATGCATTTTTGTCCCCTTCTTGTAGCCACAAGGCTCTTGAATTTAGTCTCCATTCCTTTTATTCATTGTGTAGTGCTCTTAGGTAGTTTTGGAAGTGATTTTTCTCCTGCTCCAGGTGTTTGTGATGGATTTCCTTGTCTTCTATTTCTATGTGGATCTATTCTAATTGTTGTTTGTGTCACTTTACTTCCTTCTTTGTGCTTATGAGAAAATATTTTTCCATGTCCTTTAAAGCTTTTTTTTTTTTTTTTTTAGTTTGTGTTCCCAGATGTAAACCGGGGTTCTGTTCAACCAAGTAGTGCAGGTTCGGGAGATTAGGGGGAGAAATTCCGGCAAATCCATCCAAAGAGGGTTGAATATGAGAGGGATGGGGCCCAAATTTTCAGCCTTTGCAAAAGTAAGAGTTATAGGTTTGTGGTATGATATTCCCCAAGGGACAATTTGGGAGGAGATGGTAATCGGGGGGAAGAGGAGGTGGTTGTGGATAAGGAAACAATCCAGTGTAGTAGCTATATGTCCCACCCATGTCCTTTTGTTGTTCCAATTATTCTTTCCTTTGGAGGGTTGGACGTCGAAAAGATATAGATCCGAGATCAGATCCTCCATATGTTCCCTGAACTGATCTCTTACAAACGATCCACCCTTTTTCTCCCCTTGGTGTAGAGTAGTATTGAAATCCTTGTCTCTAATGTAGTTTTCTTGAGCATCCAACTCTTTTAAATTCATTAGCGTTTGCCAACAATCTCTCTTTTCCCAATAATTATTAGGCATGTAAACATTGTAGATAGGATAGATAATACATGTTTGGAGATGCTTTAGTTTTACCAATATCCAATGCGTTGAGTCCACTCTTTGTTCCTCCTTGAATATTTGAGTGTTCCACATTGTATAGATCCTCCTGAGGTGCCTCTTGCATTGAGTGTCACTCCGCTACTAGGATTCCAAATTTGTTTCATTTCTCTTGGGGCCTCATCGTCGTGGAGTTTTTTCTCCTCAATTAAAAGGATTTGGGGCTTTTCTATCCATATTATCTTTCCCATGGCTTCCTTTTTTTCCCCTTTGACCTAGACCTCTACAATTCGAGGAGACTACCTTCATTACTTACTATTTTGTGCTTTATGGCCCCTCCCTTCTTGAAATGAGGGCTTTCCATTTTTCCCTTCTTTCCTAAGGATTTCATAAAAATGTTTTCCATTTTTACCAAACATTTAAATAAATTCATAATTATAAACAAGGCTCAAAATCCCCCACCCATGATATAAATATATAAATCCTACATCGAAAAATGTCATAACAAAGGTGAGTGAACTTATTATTAGTCTTATTTAATTTATTATTATAAATCTTGCATCAAAAAATGCCACTTTATAAAATTAAGTAGTAGTTTTTCCATGGACAATAGTTTTATTGGACCCTCCCATGCAAGGAATATAGCAAAGGTTAGTGAAGTTATTATTATTCTTATTTAATTTATAATTGTTTTATCATGTTTTATAAAAACTAATTATTAATTTCGTTTTCTAGAAAATAGTAAAATATTTTTAATCTTTTAAAATTATATAATACGAAATCAATTCATAACTTTAGTAGTCAAAGTATAGCTTGTAAATTAAATTTTTTTTTACACAAAAAGGGGTTTCATACACAAACAAAAGGGTCTCATGTACGAAGAAGAGGTTTGTGACCTTAAAAATAGATTATTATTTTTATAATGTTTACTTTAATAATGTTTTACTAAATACATTAAGATCAATGTGTTATTACTTTATTTATTTGTTATTAATGTATTACTTTATTAGTGTATTAATACTTCAATAATATATTTACTAATGCATTTGATGTATTTATTGTGGAATTTAATATGTTATTAATGTATTATTTTATTAGTGCATTAATACATTAACAAAGTATTAATTAATAATATATTAATATATAAATTAGTTAACACATTACATTATTCATGTAGCAATAAATTTATATGTTACTTTATGCACTATCTAAAAAAATACTTCAATTTATATATTACATCAATCAAGTAATATATCATTGCATTATTAATATTACATTATATTACATAAATATCAACAACTAATGTATATTTTAATGTATTAAGACATTATTAATGTATTAATACTTTAATTTATATACCTTACCTTATACAATACAATAATCTCAATATATTACTACTTTACTAATGTATTAATACTATAACTTATACATTATATTATTCATGTATCAATTAATTTATATGTTACCTTATATATTAATGTAAATTAATACTTCAATTTATATATTACATCAATCCATTAATGTATCATTACATTATTAATGTATTAATACTTTAATTTATACATTAAAACAATGTCAATATATTACTACTTCATTAATGTAATGCCCATATAATTCTAAACATCATTTAAGTTTCCTAAACATTTTATGAAAGTAATCTGAAATAGTAACTTCTTAGCATAATAGTGATTCTCATAACAACAACTTCAGTAACTTAGATTTATCAATAAATACCGAATTCATGACAGAAATAAATAAATATATAACTTAAATAAGTACCTGGTTCTGATGCTAATTGTTGTTGCCACTATGCCTTGCTGCTGCATTTCTTCTCCCTCCTACACAGATCAATCCTACCACAAACAGGAAAATAGTTGCCCAAAACTACTGTCCTCCCTGCCAACTAGGAAAACTACCTAGCTCCATGATATCTACGGATATCCTGGCCCTCTGTGCCCAAAACCTCCAGCAACTCAGTGCCTCCCCTGATCAAAAGCCACAGCCTCAAAACTTTGTGCCCCCAGTAAGTCCAAAAGTCCACAAAATACAATAGTGCTCAGAAACTCGTTGCTCACAGCAAAACACAACCGCCCAGAGGCTCTCTGCTCACGGAAGACATAACTGTCCAGAGGCTCTCTGCTCACGGCAAAACACAACTGTCTCAGCCAATACAGTCGGCTCAACAAACTACAGTATTGAAATCAACGGACGTGGCTTAAAAAGATGTTTTCGTTCCCTCCTAGCGGTTTTCTTTTGGATCCCCCGTCTGAATGGGATCAAAGATGAGACTTCGCGCCAAGTAGATGCGCCTACCGACGTCTCACGATAACAAAAATGAGTTGGGACTCCGTCATGTGCTTGGGCATCTCACCCACGCCGATATGTTCTGAAGCTTGGCAATCTAAGGAGAAACCATCAAAATCATATCAATTCTGAAAAATTCACCACGTTGTTTGCGAAAGCAGGCCAAACAAAATCGATAGCTTTTATAAGTGGGCCTGGAAGCACAACTGTAAGTCGAAAGAGATTTAGAATGACTTCTTCAACCGTTATTCACAGCAGAGAGAAACTATCCAAGGTCTTAATGGATTCACTCGGAGTCACCTACAATGTGGTGGAGAAGAATCTGGCCGCTTGGGAGAGTAAAAGGATCCCAAGGGTGTCGAGCAAAAGAGATTGTTCTCAGAGGGAAAGAACCATATTGGTGATTTTAGTGCAAGGGAGTCCATATACTTGAAAATAATGGAGTAAGAGTTGTAAGTGTTAGTTGACAGAGTCAGTAGTTTAAGTAGGGTCTAGTTATCTATGGTTTGATTTAACCTAAGTAAAGTTTAGTTATATGTGATTTGATGTAACCGATTAAGTAAAGCAGTTTCCTATATAATGATGTAATCAATCCTCATAAAAATATATAGATTGTGAGTGTTGCCTCACCTCTATTTTGTTAAGTTGATATGAGAATCACATAAATGAAATGCGCAAATTTCTAAAAGTCGAAAGATCCTTCCTCGAAAAAGATGCGGCGACATACTAGTCAAAATTTGCACGCATTTATATACCTCCAATTTCTACACTCCAACTGTGTAGTACAGTGCGGAAATCTTTAAAGATTCCCGCAGCCCAAGTGCATCGTGAGGTGCGGACTCGCCGCACTCTAATGGTTGTGTGAGGTGCGTAAACATTTGTTTTTGTTTTTGCGTGAAGGGTGGAAACATTTGTAAGGAGAGGTCGTGTGGGTTCTTTTAAAAATGAATCCCCCCATCCGTGGCAGAGAAAGGATTGCCAGCCATTTCCATAGCCTGTGGTCATTTTTGCTTGTTTATTCAGAGGTTCGATCAACGAATGTCAAGATTCCATGCGTGAGGTTGATGTCCGTGAATCACTATTGGAGCGTGATTTTCACTATTGGAGCGTGATTTTGCTGCATGAGGATGGACCGTGAGGTTGGAGTGAATGTGCTAATCACTGCCCTTCCTCAGTTCAAGGAGAGCTGACCATTTGTAGAGAGAGAACCGCCCCATCTTTGTTGAGCGCGAGTGAAGGTTGAGGTAAAGCGTGAGATTGGTGGATCAGGTGTAATACACCAAAATCGTGAAGGGTGTATTATTCAAGCTGTGTTTTTTTTTTTTGTATGTTGCCGTTGAGGGAAGCGTAAATCTCTTTTTTGGATAAAGGATCACAAATCGTGTGGATGTTTATAAATCACTTTATAAATAGTAAAGTGGATATTTTTGTTTTTTGTGAGATATAAACTTTATAAAGTGGGCAAGAAATTTACTAAATTGTGAGGTGGATGTTTAAAGGTGGATTTTTTTTTAGGATGAATTTGAGATATACATGGAATGGTGTTAAGGGTTCTTTTAAAAGTTTTTCATATTTCTTTTAAGATAAGAGTTTAGTAGCATCGGATTGGATTGGTGGATTCAAAGGCAAAGCGGCGAACTGCTCAACAACTAACGGAAAGTTGCATATTCTTGTTGATTCACTTGCAGAGAATATTTTGCAGTGATGGCGAATCCTCTAGCAGAGATCTACTTCAACAAATTCAACAAGTTAGATGGAACGGATTTCATTAACTGGAAATTCAAGATGCACACGTTGATGGAGGGCTATGGTGTGTGGAACATTGCGAAGGGAACTGAAGTGAAACTTGATGTGGTTGTAGGTGCGCACAGATCCAAGATTGGGAGAAGCATGAAAACAAAGCAAAGTATTGTTGTGCATGTCTATTAAAGATAGAATAATTCCACATATTAGAGAAGCTACAACTTCTGTTGAAACCTCGACAACGCTTAAAGCATTGTATGAAAATAGCAACACAAATCACATTTTGTTCCTGAAAACTAAATTGCTTGGCATTAAGATGGATATAAATGAACTTGTTAGTTCATTTTTGGGTCATATTAAAGAGGTGAAAGACAAGCTAGTAAATATAGGGCAAATTGTTTCCAACACTGATCTGGTCACTATTACCTTAAATGGTATGCTAGAAGATTATCAGATGTTCATAACAGGTCTCGCAGCAAGGGAGAAAAATCCTACGTTTGAAGAACTGACGGGTATTTTTCTACAAGAGAAAGAGAGGTGTTGGGATCTGAAGCATTAGAATAAAGATTTGGCACTGTGGTCAAATAAGAGATCCACGTGAGGGAGATCAAGAGAAAGAGGCAAAAGAGGCAGTTCATGGCAGAGAGACACTTCATCCCAGGGAAGACAATCTCCAAGACCAAATCAAGGTATGCAATTTAAGAGGAATGAGTGAAAGAGTTGTTTTTATTGTGGTCGACCTGGACATATTGTTAAAGACTGTCATAATAAGAAGAATGATGAGGCTAGGAATAAACCTAGAACACATTCAAGTCATTATGCAGAAAAATCTTCAAATCATGATCTCAGATTATTTATTGCTAGTGATGATATTGATGAACCCCCAAATTTTAATTCACGGGATCATTGGTTGTTTATGTCTAACACTGCTTTATCTGTTGAAACAGATGATATTGATGTCTAGTTTGTGGATTCTGGAGCATCAATACATATGACTTGTAATAAGAAGACTTGTAATAAGAACTGGTATGCTAATTTTAAAGAAACACAGAATGGTGCCATCATATATACTGGAGATGACCACGCTCATGAGATCAAGGGATATGGAGACATTCCTGTGACATCGTCGAATGGTATTGTTCGTAACATTCGCAATGAGGTGTATGTGCCAGGGATAAATAAAAATTTGATTTCTGTGTCCACCCTTACAGATCAAAACTTGAAGGTTCAATTCTTTAAGAATTATTGCATAGTGAAGGATCTATTGGACCACTTCCAAACTGTTGCAACGAGATTCAGAGATGGAGGCCTATACAAAATTGATGTTACCAGAAAAACACATCACACACTGACTTATGCAACTATGCCAATAGAGATTCTTTGGCATCAAAGGTAAGACCACATCAATCATCCTGATTTATTGTTATTACAGAAAAAGAATATGGTTTAAAGACTTTCCATGTTAAAGAATGAGAATGTTGTTTGTGATGGATGTGCATTAGGGAAGATGCACAAAGATGAATTCCCCTCTAATCCTGATAGGAAAAAGAGAGATGTGCTATATCTTGTGCATAGTGATGTTTGTGGGCCTATGAAGACTAGGTCTTTAGGAGGTGCATTTTACTTTCTCTTATTTATTGATGATTTCACAAGATACACATGGATTTATTTTCCTAGAAGAAAAAGCGATGTTTTCGAGTACTTTAAGGAATTCAGAACCATGGAGGAAAAGCAGACAGGAAAATCCATCAAAATCCTCCGTTCAGATCAAGGTGGAGAGTAGAAATCAGGAGAATTCATCAAATATTGCAAAGATCATGGAATCATGCAACAATTTACAGTACCTCACACTCCACAGCAAAACGAAGTCGCTAAAAGGAAAGAAAGAACTCCGGTAGAGTGTGCACATAGTATGATGAAAGGTAAGAATCTCTTGAATGCTTTTTGGGATGAAACCATAAATACTGCAGTTTATTTAAAGAATAGAGGTCCTACAAGGTGTCTTGATATTGTCACTAATTTCAAAGCCTTGTATGGTTCCAAACTTGCAGTTCATAATTTGAAAGTATTTGGGTGTAAGGCTTTTGCTCATATTCCAAAGGAGAATAGGAAAAAATTGGAAGCTAAATCCATTAAATGTATTTTCATTGGGTATTGTTATGAATTCAAAGCATATAAATTGTTTGATACTTCTACTCACAAAGTATTTGTAAGTAGAGATTTAATTTTCCATGAGAAGGAAGAAAAAAATCATGACAACAACATTCATGAAGAATGGCATAGACTTCTTGATGAAGGAGTTAAAGAAGAGCAGAAAAAACAATCAAAGCAGTAGCCACCACAATAGCAACCAAAATCGCAACGATAGAAACAAGAAGGACTCAGTGATATGGACAATTCAAGCAGTCACAGTTCACCTAGAGGCGAAGATAGATATTCACAAAGTGGGGAGGAATATAATCAGTTGAGAACTTTTTCACGACAGGTTCGGCTCCCTGAGAGGTATAGAGGCTAGGCCCTAATGAGTAGCATTTCAAATGTCATAGAACCCATGAGTTTTGATGAAGCAAATGAACATGATGAATGGCGAAATGAAATGGAGGAAGAATATGAATCTATAATGAAAAAAAAAACTTAGGAATTGACTGAATTACCTAAACATAAGAAGCCCATTGGATGGAAATGGATATGAAAACCCAAGTTTAAATCAGATAGTAGTATAGATAAATACAAGGCTAGACTGGTGGCAAAGGGGTATTCACAAACAAAAGGTATTGATTATGATGAAACATTTGCACCAGTAGCTGAATTGAATACTATCAGATTGTTAATTGCTTTAGCTACAAAGTATCATTGGAAGCTACACCAGTTAGATGTTAAATCTGCATTTTTGAATGGTGAGTTAAACGAAGAGATTTACGTTATTCAACCTGAAGGGTTTGTGGAACAAGGGAAGGAACACTTAGTGTGTAAGTTAAAAAAATCATTGTATGGACTAAAACAAGCACCTAGGTCATGGTATGATAAGATAGACTCTTTCTTTCTTCAACAGAGTTTCATGAGGAGCAAAAGTGATCCAAATCTGTATACCAAATTTGATGAGAAGGGGTGTATAGTATTGATTTCCTTATATGTTGATGATTTGATAATTACAGAAAATGAAAAAAAATTAATTGATGAAATCAAGGAGCAATTGTCACAAGTTTTTGAAATGAAAGATCTTGGTGAGTTGCACTACCGCCTAGGTCTTGAAGTTTGGAGAAATGCAGGCCAAACTTTTTTTTGTCAAAGAAGTAATTAAGAGATTTAAAATGGATCAGTGTAAATCTTCTATTGTTGATCCAAGTGGATATCGGTGGCCACCCACCTTTTCTGACTGGCGCAAAATATTTTTCTAGAAATTTTGGCAATTTACTATTTTTAGTAGTTTTTAACTTCTGAGGCCATTTTGAGGACCCAAATTAATATTTTTCGAGATCGAGGTTCTCAGTGATGTCGAAATGTATAAATTATCCCCCAAAATGAATATCCTCGACGGTACCTTTCCAACGAGCTATCATACGCCTAAAACGGAGATTGTATGCAAAAGTTACGACCCCGGGAAGTTGATGCACCAACTTACCCAAACATGGCCTGCATGGATTTTGGTGCTTCATTTCCTAGTGTTAGGTTTTTTTTTGGATGTATAGGGTTTTTGGCATTCCGGTTTATTGTAAAAATGCCTTCAGAGCCTCATTGTAATCATCTTCTTACGAATGCGAGTAGCCGTCACATCTCTTCTCAAAGATAAGCTGCCACGAGTCTAGCGAGTCTCCACTCTATATTTTTACAGTCTCTGTACATTTCTTTGACTAATAGAAATCGTGTATTACTGTATATCTTTGCTTATGGTTTCATCTTTGATACATTTTTGTTATATTATTGAATATATGCGATATTTCTCTGCATTTCTTTATTATATCTCCGCTCTCATATCGCGTTGAAAATAATCTGGATTAGTGGTATTAGAGTAGATTGTTCTTGATCATTTTTTCAGTGCATGTCCCCGATGAGGTCCGAGTATAGCAAGTTTGGTCTTGAGCTTGTCTCTCTTGAGTAAAATGACTCTCGCACACCCAAGATACCCTCAATGGAGGAAGAAAAGAAAAACGATGGAGCAGACGATCCTATAAGTCTATTGCTTGAGTAAGCTCTCATGCGACAGAGGGACGAAATGATGGAAAATATTTCCCACATCCTTCAACACCTCCCAATAGCATTAGGCGCATCTTCATCAAGCGACCACTTTGGGGGCACCTCACCTTTTAAGGTACAAGTCAATTTTGATATTCCTATATTTGAAGGCCAGATAGATGTGGATGCCCTAGATAAATAGTTAAATCTATTAGAAGGTTATTTCTTTGTTCACATTTTTTTCGATAGAGAAAAGATTATCTTTATGCTCCTTACAGCTCCCCCCCATGTCAAACATTGGTGGGAAACTTACTGGGAGCAGAGTTCCACAGAGGATTCTGGAATATATGGGGTCAATCCCACTTGGGATTTTTTTGTGGATGCGGTAAGGAACAATATTACCCTGTTGGAAACTATGAGGACCAGTACATGAGATGGACCACACAGTGGAAAGAGAGGGGCCAAGAAGTTTCAGAGTTCACCAACACCTTCCATACCTTGCGCACCAAGCTGGGTATCAAAGACTCTGAACATTTGGTTCTGAAATACAGTGGGGCTCTACACAGATACATCCAAACTGAAATGGATTTTCTAGACATCTCATCACTCAATCCTTCTTATTGATATGTTGTTAAAATTGAGAAGAAATTTAAGCACCAGAACAATTCGGATTTCGGGTCTGCAAATCTACAACAATCAAAGTATGACAAAGATGGCCCTAACAAACAATCTCCCGAAAAATAGTCCAAGCTACATGAAAATAAGGGTCATGGGAAGACAAAGAAGGACACCGGAAAATGGTGCGATTTCCACAAAATCCCCTAGAAAAACACTGATGATTGTCGCTCAAAAAATTTATTGGTGGTTGAGATCAAAGACAAGGAGCCAAAGCCTGATTCAGAATCCGATTCTGAAAATACTAGTAAAGGATAGATCATTGACGCAGACCCCACTGCTATTGTCGCAACCATAACAGTTCAACCAAAAGAACCAACAGATCCTGAAGAGGGGGAATTTCTTTTTCATTCATAGATATGGGTTAAGGGGAACCCACCTCATTTTATTGTTGATAGCGGAATCCAGAAGAACCTCATCTCAACAGAGGTCGTCAAATAGTTGGGATTGTCGACAACACCACACCCATAGCCATACAACATCAGGTGGCTTCGCCAAGGATGAGATCTTTGTGTCAGCCAACAATGTCTATTTTCATATTACATCCAACTCTTCAAGAATGAGTATTATGTGATGTTGCCCCATTGGATGTCTGTGATGTTCTCTTGGGCCAGCCATATATGTGGAGATGCCATGTTGTTTATAAGACTTGACCTTGTAGTGTCATTGTTACTTTGGGGGTTCATCTCTACAGAATACCATAGGTAGTTATGAATACTGTTCCACCTAAAAGGTGTCGCAAGGTAGTATCTCATACTACAAAATTCATCTTCTTCACAATCTGTTCAAAAGGGGAACAAAAGGACATTGCAACCAATATAGCCTCGCCCCAAGCACCTTCTATCAAACAGAAGCAGTTTGAAAAGGTTGCAGCAAAGAGAAAGATTCCTTCTACACATCGTCCTCTCATGTACCCCAACTTGTTGAATAGCCTTGAACTCGACAGGTTCGTGACAGACTTCCACAAACTAAACAACGCAATGTCTCCAACAAGGCAAGCAACTCACGAAGATGGAGATTTAGAAAACGCTTTTCCCTCTCCCCTGGGAACTCAATGCAATGGATTCCATTTCTTCCTAAGGAGTGAGGATTGATCCAGGTGGATATCGGTGGGCAACCACCTTTTTTGACTGGCTCAAAACAGTTTTCTAGAAATTTTGGCAATTTACTATTTTTAGCAGTTTTTAACTTCCGGGGCCATTTTGAGGGCCCAAATGAAGGCTTTTCAAGATATAGGTTCTCAATGATATTCAAAGGCATAAATGAGCCCCCAAAATGAATCTCCTCGATGATACCTTTCCAACGATTTATCGTACGCCTAAAACAAAGATCGTATGCAAAAGTTACGACCCCGGGAAGTTGATGCACCAACTTACCCAAATGGGGCCCACATGACTTTTGGCTCTTCATCTCCTAGGGTTAGGTTTTTTTTTGAATTTATAGAGTTTTTGGAATTCTGGTTTATTGTAAAAAGTCCTTCAGAGCCTCATTGTAATCATCTTCTTACAAATGCGAGTAGCCGTCACATCTCTTCTCAGAGATAAGTTGTCACCATTCTAGCAAGTCTCCACTCTGTATTTTTATAGTCTCTGTACATTTCTTTGATTAATAGAAATCATGTATTATTGTATATATGTGTTTATGGTTTCTTCTCTAATACATTTCTTTTATATTATTTAATATATGCAATATCTCTGTGCATTTCTTTATTATATCTCCGCTCTCATTTCGTGCCAAAAATAATCTGGATCAATTGTTCCCATGCAATGGAATGTGAAACTTTCTTGTGATGATGGTTCGAAGAAGGTGAATGACACTATGTATAGACATATGGTGCATAGTTTGAATTATCTCACCACAACCATATGTAATATTGCATACTCTTTGAGTTTGTTAAGTCTGTTTATTACGAAACCTCTAGAAATCCATTGGAATGCAACAAAGGCGGTACTCAAGTATCTAAAATGAACACTTGATTATGGTATTAAATATTGTTATGCATCTAATGTTAATTTACAGGTTAATCAGATTCTGATTAGGTTGGAAATATGTATGATTGAATATCAACCAATGGATATGCATTTGGCATTGGATCCAGGGTTGTTTCTTGGAGTAGTAAAAAACATCCTATTGTATCTTTGTCTTCTACTGAAGCAAAATATAAAGCCTTGTGTGAAACAACCTAGGAAGTTGTTTGGTTGAGAAGAATTCTTCAAGATGTTGGAAAAGAACAAAATGAACCTACAACGATCAAATGTGATAATCAAAGTTCAATCAATCTTGCGAAGAATCCGATTTTTCATGCAAGGACAAAGCATGTTGAAGCTCAGTTTCATTTTGTTAGAGAAAAGTTGCAGTCAAATGAAATAGATCTTATGTATTGTAATACTAGTGAAAATGTTGCTGATATTTTCACTAAGCCTCTTGGAAAGATTAAGTTTGACCTACTTCGGGAGTTGTTAGGTGTAGAAGTCAATCCATTATCCATTAAGGGGAGGCTTGGAAATAATGGAGTAAGAGTCAGTTATAAGCGTCAGTTGACAAAGTTAGTAGCGTAAGTAAAGTCTAGTTATCTCTGGTTTGATGTAACCGACTAATTAGAGTAGTTTCCTATATAATGATGTAATCAGTCCTCATTCAATTATATATATTCTGAGCATTGCCTCACCTGTGTTTTGTTTCACCTAATTCTAAGTTACCTTTGAAGTTAGTGAATACAAGGTAATATTTATGTCCAATAATTTCATGATTGATTATTGTAAATACCTATGTTGCTTCCAATCATTTCTGGAATAATAACTATTTTGTGGAGAATGTCCTCTTCTTACGATGGATGGTAGCGGCAATTGATATTTGTTTTTAATTTAAGAAAAGAAATGTATTGGCTCTGTGAGCCAAATTAGGTGGCTTGATCTAGTGGGGAGTTAGGTAGAGATATATTTTATAAATATTAGTGGTCATTTTTTTAAGATATTCTAAGAATGGGTGTGCAGAAGAATGGGACATTCTCAAATTAGCCTACCAAGGAAATGACAAGGAAAAAATTTCATGAACATAGTGAAGGGAATTGTTAACCAAATATAATTGATCAGTGAATAGATTAAAGATCATAGGATTGTTGAAAAGGTCTTTCTAAGTTTTTCAAAGAAATTTGAAATGGTTGCAACAACCATTCTTGAATCCAAAGATTTGTCTAGATTCTCTGTTAAATAAATGATGGGATCATTTATCTCACATGACACTAGACCCAAATTGGAAGAAGGGTAGATTGAACATGCATTCAAGCCTCAAAACACTTCCAACAGAGTTAGAGGAAGATGAAACATATGGATAAATCAGAGATGAATAGGTAGAGATAATAAGAATGCAGAAGATAGAGGGAGAAATTAGAGATGAAGAGGTAGAGGTAATAAGAATGCAAAAGATATATTGACAAAGGAACAACCACAATAGTCTAGAGACTCATAAAATTAAAGAGGAAGAGGGAGAAAATGGATAGACAAGTCCATAATACAATGCTATTATTGAAGAAAATATGGACTATGAGAGTTAATGGAGAAAGAAGAAGCCAAATCATAAAAAAGATAGAGCAAATGTCTCCAACAATGAAGGAGAATCATCTCAAGCAATGTTTCTTTCATTCCATACATCTGAAGAAGGTCACTCCAAGGACCTTTGGTTGCTTGAAAAAATCTTGATAAATCACATGACAAGTAATAAGGAATTAATTTCTAACATGGATACTTCTACTAAATCTCAGATAACTCTTCGTGATTATTCTGAATTCAAAGCTCTAAGAAAATGCATTGTATCTTTATTAACTAAACACTATTAGAAAAAATAGTACATACATGATGTCTACTATGTACCAAACGTAATGTGATAAGTGTAGGACAATTAATGGTTACAGTGTCTTATTTAAAGGTTCAACATGCTAATTGCAAAAATACAAAGGACTAAGAAAATGATGTTTCCATTAAATTTGAGAAGTGTCAACTTGTCCTAGCCATATGTGTTGATTTTTCATATGAGATGATATATATGATAAAAATATTATTAAAATGATGAGTTTTCCATATATCGAGAACATATGGAGACCATCCATGAAAGGATGCATCCCTTGGATAATCAGTAACTATTTATTATTAGCATTTTCTTATTATATGTTATTTAATAATCAATAATTATATTGTTAATTATTAATCTAAGCTAATGTCTTCCCAATGTTGTCCAGACATTAACACTCCCTCCTAACGAGGGATACATTTTGCATCATGCACAGATTGTCTCTCAAGTATACAAACTTCATCCTAGACTCATGACACTCGTCTATTAGTCTTGGGAGATGTCTCTCTCCTACCTAAACTCAGGAGAAACTCCTTTTGTGGCTCTCCCTCTGATCCAATTGAATCTCTCTGAGATCGGGTTCATTATGGGTCTTCATGTGATATTATATAGCATCTTCAGTCTTTATCATTCCTTCTGAAATCGACTACAACAGGGTTGTTCACAGTGGGTACACTCGTGTGAGTGAATGTCATCCTGATGCTAACTGACACTTGGAAAGAACCTCAACCACCTCAAGTCCATATTATTCTTTATCGTGATCAAAGAAGGACTATGCCTTGGCCCATTTACCACAAGTATACCTTTTTTATAAATATATCCTATCTCCCTTGGTGTGTAGCCCAATCTAGGAGAAGGTATGCATGATTTTGAAGCATCAAAACTCCCTCTTACCTATGGAGGTATCTTTCCATGATGTCCTCATCTAGTAGTCCACTGACTACTCTATAATCAACTAGTAGCACACAATTATTGTCCAGTGACACACATTCACTGCTAGTGGTACACAACCACTGTAGTAGAACATAACCATTGTCCAGAGACAGAAAATATATTCTAGTGGTACACAACCACCATAGTAGAAAAATGTATGTCACACATGGAAATCCCATGTGGACTTCTAGAGGATACTTCCTATAGGAACACTAGGGTCATGATCCGTAGGATCTTTTAATGACTATGGTTGAGTTTTAATTTTGCATGCGTTAATTAACCATTTGAGAAAACTTAGTGAAAGAATGAGGAAAGAAGAGGAATTATGACAACAATATACACATATGTAGATCTGAAATGAGATAATAGACAGCAAACCATAACACGCAGATTGATAACGGAGTTCGACACAACTTTGCCTACATCTCCAGGCCTTTGTCTCTATGGGGGAGGCTTCTTTATTTCTGTTTGAAATCTCAAAAGTACATCACTACAATGTCAAATGGCTACAATACTGATCTGGTCATGTTCATCTACATCTCTAGAACCCTGCAAAGAAAACGACATTCAAAACGGACGTCCAGATCTCCCATAAATGTTCCGACAACGTCTACTCCTCAAAATCTTCCCTGCATAAAAATGGCTTTGGCTTGGCTTCTCTTCAGCATAACTCTACTCTTTCTATCATTGACTGTCCTCCATGGTCTCAAACATGCCTTGTTTATATAGCTTTGAAGTTGGTTTCTCATCTCCAACTTCCTCCCAAAATTTGGGCTCCAAAAATGCCCAATATCTCCCAAAAATGGAGAAAATCCACTAATATCAGGCATAATATTAATAAAAATCCCAAAAATTTACAATAAAACCCATTTTTGTATGAAATTGGGCATTAATCCCCCTTCATCGGTGCATGCACCCTCCGGCATGGTCATATGGATGTTATTTTTGGCCAAGCGCTAGCCCATAAGCTGAGTGTTGGCCCCCTGTCTCACGCTAGCTCCCGGTTTGTGGTGTGTTGGCATAAGCCCACGGGATATGCCCCATAACTCCTGTGCCCTTTCGGCGGCTATAGCCTTGGTCCTGTGGTAACTGCCTGGGATCCGTGGGCTAGTCCTATCCATACATCCCCGCTCTCCCGTGTCGGTTAGCCCCCCATTGTGTGGTGTGTTTGCGTCGAGAATGAAACCAAGGGCTGGGGCTAAGCCCCGGCCCTTTCCTCCTCTGCATTAAGTTTTAAACTAACATAAATATAATTTATGCCATTTACATAACAAGTACCACCCGTTGGGCAGGCGATTAGCCCAGCCCTGCCAGTCCGTTATGCTATGGGGAGATCAGGGGTTCGACTCCCGTGCACACCATAAAATTTTACATATAAAACCAACAACCAACCACAGGGTGCCACGTGGAAGCCCATGATTGGGCCACGTGGCACCTCAACAACCAACCACCAGTCACCAAGTGTTAATTTCTGAGTAGTCCCACGTGCCTACCACATGTCAGATTTCGTACTTCCCTGTCACCTTGCCATGTCAGCTGCTGACATCATCTGTGCCATGTGTCACCCTTACAGTGGTGACACATGTCACCTCTGGATAGGTCTAGCTGTACACCAAATCAACCCTCCATGCTCTGCCATGTGTTGTCACCCGACGCTGCCATGTGTCATCTCCAGAAGCTGCGATGTGTCGCCTTCAGAAGCTACCACGTCAGGCTATACAGTCATCCCCTTTTTTTGCCTGTTTTCCTTTTCGGACAGAACACAATATCTTTCTCATAGGGAGCTCGTTTGATGAAGTAAATATACCGTCGGAATCAGGAAGATGAGATAGACGCAATGGCACTGGTTTCGTCGCATTCCGAACACTTTCATTTTTGATCATTTAAAAACCCTATCAGGTTTTTGGATCCGATTCTGAATCACACCTCCCCACAAAAAGACCTTTTGGTCCCCAAAAGGTTACTGACCAGTCAACAAGCCTGGGATAGGACACCTGGCTTGTCCGCTGTCTCTGATCTCTGTCCTGTACACCTGTCTCATCAAGATCAACTGTAACAGAATCATGACAACTGACAGTATATTGTTAGCCATTTGAACCCTGTTACATCTTACTGAAGCCACTATCATCCATGTAGAAAACATTGCTAATGACAGTATCAAGAAGACGACTGCAAATGAGATGATATACTTGAGATATTTGCATGACATGAGCTTATCTTGAAGAAACTTATGATTGATTTTCCATTCAACAATCATGTCTTGTTCTTGCTTAAGATCAATTACTTCATTTGAAACAATTATTGGTTTGTTGCTTGCTTTCACAACCTTCTTTAATTGTTCCATTGTTTGAAGTTTTTTATTTTCTTTAACATGATGAGCATGAAACACATAATCTTGACCTGCTTTAGTGAATTGATATTGATTCTTTGTCCTATAGAATATTGCCTTATGATCATATAAATATGGACTACCTAAGACCATTCCACATTCTCTTAACGACACAACATTACAAGTTACTTCGTCCACATACTTAGATGAAATTGCAAATTTCATTGTGCACTTCTTTGTTATGTGCATTTGATGATGATTTCTTAATCATTTAAGTGTGTAAGGCTTATGATGTGGTTGTGTTTTTAATCCCAATTGTTTAACCAATTCTTCTGAGATTAGATTAGATTGAGATCCACTGTCGATTATTGTGTCTATCTTAGTGTGTCGCATGATTACCCTTATATGAAACAACTTGTTTCTACAATCAATGTCTTCACCAAATTTACCTGTCATACCAACCAATGAGATCTTTGACTCATCACCTGAATCTGATCCCAAGTCTGTGGGTTTAGATGTCGTTTCCACTATTTTCATTCCCTTCTTTTCTTTGAATCACTTTGGCCTCTTCTCAGGATGCAACTGCCAACATATGTCCTCATCATGTCCCTCTTTCTTGCAATGCTTGCAAGTAGGCTTTCCTTCCTTCCTTGTCATTGCATTTTCATTCTTTCCATGCCTTTTCCTCTTGTCTTCTTTCTTTGAAGACAACAATTCCCCTGACACACCTGCTTTCCCTTCTTCAATATACGTAGCTTGAACAGAAACCTCATCAATGTTAGTGGGTCCAAACATGAAAAAAGTGTTTCTAATATGCACAAGTAAACCTCCTATATACTTCATAAGAGTTTCTTGTGTTTGTAAAGGAATGTCTAACATTAATGCCATTTTTTGAAATCCATCGGTGTATTCTTGCACTCTTTGTCCTTTTCTTAGTTTTAAAGAGTGCCATTCAAATAATGCTTTTTCTTTATAACCTAAAGGATAAAATTGTTTCCTAAGTGCAGAAATGAAACTCTTCCATGATGGAAACACATTACCCACATGTTGTGTTCCCTTTTGCATCTTACTTTGCCACCAGATGAGAGTTGTACCTACAAGCCTCAAAGATGCCAACTTGATTTGTGTTGCCTCATCTTTGATCTGTTGTACACTGCAATATACCTCCATCTGTTTGATCCAATTGTTAATATTTTCTACATTTACTTCACCATCATATATGGGCAACTCAAATTTGACATCAAGTTTTAACAATGGCATTTCATTTTTATTCTTATGAACATTTTTCTTTCCACTAGATTTAGAACTTGAACTTGAAGAAGAAGGAGAAGGAGGAGGTGTTGATGGAGGTGAAGGAGTAATCTGAGGATGGTCCTCTTCCTCTTCACTTTTACCCTTTGAAGATTCACCCAGAACTAGTCTCTTTCGTTCCAAGTAATCCTTGTACAAAACTTTCACCATTTCTGACATAGCATGGAATGTTTTCCGGAACTCTTTCTCATCTTGAGAAATCCCTTCTTCCGATGCCATCTTCTCGCTGTGAGAAGCTCTCTTTCTCAATCCAATTAATGGATTCTCTGCAACAATATCGCCTTCACCATGCTATATCTTTTCCCTAGTTAACATGCAAAACTCAAATCCAAACGTCAATTAGCTTTGATACCACTTGATCCGTAGGATCTTTTAATGACTATGGTTGAGTTTTAATTTTGCATGCGTTAATTAACAATTTGAGAAAACTTAGTGAAATAATGAGGAAAGAAGAGGAATTATGACAACCATATACACATATGCAGATATGAAATGAGATAATAGACAACAAACCATAACATGCAGATTGATAACGGAGTTTGGCACAACTTTGCCTATGTCTCTGGGCCTTTGTCTCTGTGGGGAAGGCTTCTTTATTTCTGTTCGAAAACTCAAAAGTACATCGCTGCAATGCCAAATGGATATAAAAATGTTTTGTTCATGTTCGTCCAGATCTCTAGAACCCTGCAAAGAAAATGACATGCAAAAAGGACGTCCGGAGCTCGACAGCTCGACAACGTTTGCTCCTCAAAATCTTCCCTGCATAAAAATGGATTTGGCTTGGCTTCTCTTCAGCATAACTCTGCTCTTTATGTCATTGAATGTCATCCATGGCCTCAAATAGGCCTGGTTTATATATCTTTGAAGTTGGTTTCTCATCTCCAACTTCCTCCCAAAATTTGGGCTCCAAAAATGCCTAGTATCTCCCAAAAATGGAGAAAATTCACTAATATCAGGCATAATATTAATAAAAATCCCAAAACTTTACAATAAAACCCATTTTTGTATGAAATTGGGTGTTAATCCCCCTTCATCGGTGCACGCACCCTCTGACATGGTCATATGGATTTTATTTTTGGCCAAGCGCTAGCCCATAGGCTGAGCGCTGACCCCCTGTCTCGCGCTAGATCTCGGTTTGTGGTGTGTTGGAATAAGCCCATGGGCTATGCCTCATAAATCCCGCGCCCTTTTGTTGGATGTAGCCTCGGTCCTGTGGTAATCACCTGGGATCCATGGGCTAGTCCTATCGATACATCCCCGCACTCTTGTGTCGGTTAGCCCCCCATTGTGTGGTGTGTTTGTGCCGAGAATGAAACCAAGGACTCGGGCTAAGCCCCGACCCTTTCTTCCTTTGTATTAAGTTTTAAACTAACAAAAATATAATTTACGCCATTTACATAACAAGTGACACCCATCAGGCGAGTGGTTAGCCCAGCCTTGCCAGTCCGCTGCGCTATGGGGAGGTCGGGGGTTCGACTCCCGTGCACACCATAAAATTTTACATATAAAACCAACAACCAACCACAGGGTGCCATGTGGCAGCCCATGATTGGGCCATGTGGCACCTCAACAACCAACCACCAGTCGCCAAGTGTCAATTGTTGAGTATTCCCACATGCCTGCCACATGACAGATGTCGTACTGCCCTATCACCTTGCCACGTCATCTACTGACATCATCCGTGCCATGTGTCACCCTTACAGTGGTGACACGTGTCACCTCTAGATAGGTCCAGTTGTACGCCAAATCAACCTGCCATGCTCTGCCATGTGTCATTGCCTGAGGCTTCCATGTATCATCTCCAGAAGCTACCATGTGTCACCTTCAGGAGATGCCACATCAACCTGTACGGACTGTACAGTCATCCCCTTTTTTTACCTGTTTGCCTTTTCAGACATAACGTGATATCTTGCTCATACGGAGCCCCTTTGATGAAGTAAATATACCGCCAAAATCGGGAAGACGAGACGGACGCAATGGCACTGGTTCCGTTGCATTCCGAGCACTTTCATTTTTGAGCATTTTTAAACCCTGTCAGACTTTTGGATCCGATTCTGGATCAGGTCAACTCCCCATAGTATGTGACCTCAAGGCCATATCCCTTTACATGTCCTAATGTTCTCTCCATAAGGGATGTTGGGCTATAATCCAAAACCCACTTATCCCTTCTCGGATAAGTGTCCTCACATATCAAATCAACTCAGTCATAGAGGAGTAAGATATGGAGAATGTTTATCACACATGGCACTCCCATCTTGATTTATAGAGGCTACTCTCTCTAGAAACACCAGGATAAACTACCCATAGTGTGTCATGTCAAGGTCAACTCCCTTGACATGTCCTCATGTGCTCTCCACAAGGGAAATTGGGCTAGAATACCAAACCCACTTATCCATTCTCATATAAGTGTGTTGATACTGAGAGGGGGGTGAATCAGTATCAAATACAATTTTTAAAAAAAATCAACTTATACTTAAACCATTCAATTATATCCAATGAGCAATGAACAATAGTATAAGAGTTACACCAATACACCACAATACACCATGCACAGTATATGAGAAATAATCAATAGTT
>JZKD02S1591667.1:465388-492559 GCA_000966675.3 Picea glauca | reverse complement strand
TTATATTATTAGTTATTAATCTAAGAGAATTTCTTCTCGATGTTGTCCAAAAATAAACAATATGGCCAAAAATGTGCAAGGTTTGGTCACCTTCCAGTTAAAAGTTTTATTCTTCTTCAAAAACATTCAATGGTAAAAAATATTCATGTTTTAAATGAACATGGCAATCCATGTGAAATTTGTATACTAGGAAAGCATAAGAGAAACAAATTTTGAACATCCTCCAATAGAGATAAAGAAAATTTAGAATTGGTTCACAAATATCTCCATGGACTAATGCAAACCCAACCCATTGGTTCATTTTCTGACTTTTATTCATGATTTTAGTAAGAAAATATATATTTATTTCCTTAAAGATAAGTCTGATACCTTCTCAAAGTTTAAATATTTCAAATATGAAGCAAAAAAACATAGTGGGAAGTATGTAAAGGTGTTGAGGTCAGATGGAGGAGCAGAGTACAACTCAAAAGACTATAGATTTTTGCAAACAACAGGACATCATAATGAAAACCACAACCATATATACTATGTAGCATAATAGAGTGGCTGCAAGAAAGAACTGCGCTATCATGAACCTGGCCATAAGTGTGCTAAGAGAAAAGAATTTGTCAAATAAGTATTGGGTTGAAGAATTTTTGTATTCAGTTTACATTTTGAACAGTTCTCCAACCACTAGTGTCAAGGATAAATTAACTCAAGAGGCATGGAGTGACACTAAGCTAAATGTGTCTCACTTCAGAATTTTTTACTATATTTCTTTTGCACATATCCATGAAGAGATGAGAAAAAAACTTGACAACAAAAGTGAAAATTGCATCTTCATAGGATATAGTGAGCAATCAAAGGACTACATACTATACAATCCGGTCACAAAGAAATTTCTTTTGAGAAGAGATGTCAAATTCCTTGACAACAAATCATGGAATGATCAATAAAATGAAACATTGGATATAAAATATCTATAGCAATAGATTGTTGACCAAACTAAAAGTTTAGAACAACAAGCACATCCACCAAGACTACCAATATTACAGGTACAAAGACAACCAAAAAAATCTAGAAATGGTTTTTCTTCCAGCGGTAATTCATCTTATTCTGAAGAAAATCAAACGACAAAAAGAATAAGATAAATTTATCAATAGAACAATGACATCGAACAAGAAGGTCATTTTTCCTTTCTATCCAATCAACCAACATTCTTTGAAGAAGCAATGAAAGAGGAAAATTGGGTAGAAGCCATTAATGAAAAAATTGAAGCCACATAAAATAATTGTAATGCCCGAGATTAAATAATGTGTTTTGATATTTTATGAAAAGACAGAGTGCCCAAATAATTAAAAGAGACTAGATTGCCTAGGAAATGTAATGTTGTGCTCATTTTAATATTAAAATACATCGATGGAATCTTGCGGGTTTTTAGGGGGTTCCTCTCCATTCAATATTTCAATCTTTCATCCATTCTTGTTCATTTATCATTCCTCATTAATTATTGTTCTTGGTTGGGGAATGGGGGTGAATTGATGAGGAAGAATCCATTGTTTGTTAGTTGTAGTAATGACTGGTTTATTCCAACATTGAATTAGTGCTTTCATGTCTAATATGCATTGGCATGTGTTAATTTTTGTTGACAACTGGATATACTGAGAGTCCCAAAATGGAGATTCTTGATTAGATGTAGTGGAGCCCTGGAAAAAAAGTGAACAGCCTGAGGGGCTGCATAGTAGTGAAGGGGGTTCATTTTATTTGGGTGGTTAACGTTGGAGAGAAGAGAGTTGGTGTACTTTGGATTGCTGTGCGTTGATAAACTTGTGAGAGTTGAAGTGCTAACTAGTTTGGGAAGCTAAGTGTTGTCCTAGAACCCATCCTTGTAGATTCATAGGCCTGGCTTGAGAGTGACATTCTTGTTGAGAGTTGGAACAATAGTCTCTAATTTTGGGAAGAACTTCCTTGGTATACATCCAATTGGTGATTGAATTTTTTTAAGGTAAGTGCTCTTTGTCATGGTTTCCTTTGCTTGTACATTTTTTGGATGTGTATTAATTATCATCTCTAAAATTCATATTTATAATATGCGTGCTTTCTAGTTAATATTGTGCATGACATAATGTTCATTTCTTTTATGTTGTAGAATGAATATTGATTATTACATGTGAATATTTTGTGCTTCTTTATTAACTAAATATTATAAAAATTCTAAATTAGTTTTAAAATGTGTTTTGAAGTAGTGTGGCTAGTTTGTGGGTGGTCGGTTACATTACATATTGGTATCAAATATTTTGGTTAAAAAATTGGAACCATATTGGACAAAATGAGTGTGAATAAGGAAAGTTAATTAAACACAAATTTCAGTATGTGTGAGTTCAATTAGAGAGGAACATCCCCAAATTTGTGAACAAATCTAAGTTTAAATGATTCAAGATTGTCTAATAAGTTTAATGGAGTTGGTTTGCAAAGTTGCAGAACTAAATTGAACCTGGAAGGTCGAAAAAAAATATGTTCCTTAATGGTCATTGTAGTGTGGGGAAGAGTTTGAAGAATTGAAGGCCTAGATCCTATTCGATCTCCATATCAATGGCCAAGATTCGTTGTGATAAATTTAAAATAAAGGTCATAAACTTTCAAAGTTTAAAAAACTTAAGAGAACAAGCACCGAGATTCATTTCGATAGGTTAGAAAATGAGGAAGATCAACGGTCTCTATTCATTTTCGGTCATTTTGGAAGTCATAGAAAATCAATGGTCAAGATCATCTTTATTAGGATATCAATGACCCAGATTCACCTAGGTTTTGGTTCAAATTGTCTAAGTGTTTAAGTTCTCCAACAAATATCATTGATGGTCGATGGATCAGGGATTGACGATTTTGGAGAAGTGTTGAAGTTCATCCAAATGTCATCTGAGATCGTCGATGGCCGATGGATCAGGGATCGACAAATTTAGTGTGAAGTTTAGATTCTTCCAAGAGACATTGTTGATGACCAATGAAGGAAAGGAAGGTGATGACATGTTAGTCCACGTGATAATCTACATTTCATACCACATTTCATGCCACATTACCCCAGTTGATGCCTCAAGATGACGTGTCATGTCATGTCAACATCCACGAGTCATGCCATATCAATATCCATATGTCATTCCATGTTAGCCTAGTTGATGCCTCAAAATGATGTGTCATTCCATGTCATGATCCATGTGTGATGCCACATAAAAATAATTTCAACATCATCAAATAGAGATGGGCGATGGTTGATGGTTTGGTTAGATGATTTGAGGAAGTGTTTTAGACTTTAATCGAAGATTTCCAATCTATTATGGGTCGATTGTTGGGTGTAGGCTGAACTGGTAGGGAGTTCCATTTGCCAAAGAAAATCATTGATGGCTAGGTCGACTGGTTTGGAGTTGTGTGCAGATCGATCATCATGGAGTTGGGTTGATGGTTGATGATTGAGTCAACAGTTTAGGGAAAGTTTTTTATGTGCCAACGAAAAAGTTTTGTCATTGAAGCTCGATGAATCATTGATCAACAATCCAGATTGTTTCCAACTCTAGATCGACAATGCAGATTGCACTTAAGCAAAATTATAATTTTTCTATTATGGCCATAACTAGATAAAATTAAGTCATATTGGGATGAAATTTATGGGTTCTTTTCGCAAAGATATCTACAAAAATTTCAGAGATGGCTATTGTCCATTTCTACTTGGATTTGTCGAAAATTGCAAAATAATGGTTTTTAAATATCTGGGTCGAGATCATTGGCAAAGATTCAGATTAAGTTGAAACTCTTGGAAGCGGTGTAAAAATAGTACATATAAATAACCCACAAATAAATTGAATAAATACAAAGTGGATTGGAATGGGGATGATGAAATAGGCCAAAATCCACTATTCTTGACAATTTATTTTAGATTTATTATATTTTTGGAGGAAATGTGACCCTAGATCACAATATTGGAAAATTTAATTTACTTGACATTTTGTATAATCATCAAGAAAAACAAATTTGGTTTAGTAAAAGTTTTCCAAAGGTGCGTAGATGGTGAGATAGCTAGTTTTTCTAAAAAATTTAAGCTTGGAAAAATGGGTGAAAAGGGACAAAGTTGCAGATTCCATATTATTGCAATTTTTGACTGGAGCATCAACTAGAAAATATTACACTTATTATGAGTTCCTTGTCATTATTGTTATTTATTTTCTATATATAATTTTCTCTATTTCATGAAATATTTTCTTCTACAGTTGACATAAGTTGGTCTTTCAATAAAAAATGTATGAGTGGAGAAACTACATAAATATGGTGAAAGTGGCTTTTTCAGGAAGCCATAACTTTCAACTTAGAGATCATATAGGGGAATGCATACAGTGTTTGGAAATATTATTCAGAGGAGAATAACCTTGAATTATTATAATTTGGATAGTGATGATATAATTATTCATTAATTTAGCAGAAAAAAGGACCTGTAGCATTAATTGAAAAAAATTCTATAATATGCATAATTCTAACCAAAATGGTTGGTTGCACATTTTTCAAAATTAGGGGATATAAACATATAAGTTCAAGAAAATAATGCATATTTTGGACATGGAGGAAGGATATGGAGCCTTCAATCATGATAAAGAAGCCAAAGGTCAAAATATAAGTGTTGGTAATGCAAAGACATAATAAATTGGGCATAGGAGTAGAGCGAAACAAGAAATATTAATAGAGACTTTCAGAAGCCTGAAAATAGAAGTGGAGAGTTACAAAGATTAAAATGAGAGGTTGATGAGAGAAAAAAAATCAAATAAATTCTCAAGTGATGCAAAGCCTAAATCATTTGCATAGGCAAACAAAGAATGGACTAGACTCAAGGAAGGAGGAAGACGAAAGACATTATGAAAGAATAGTTAGCTATAAAAGAGAGGTTCATTCAAGAGGTTCTAGTAGAACCCATATACATCACTCACCTCCTTACTCAAAAATAAAATTTTATGTGTTTGAAGACTCCATAAGCAATCTAGAAGTTTTTACTATTAGACACTAAAGAAGAAGACATGAATTGGAGAATTTGCAAGTTGAGTT
Source organism: Picea glauca (assembly GCA_000966675.3). Lineage (NCBI taxonomy): Eukaryota > Viridiplantae > Streptophyta > Pinopsida > Pinales > Pinaceae > Picea > Picea glauca. The sequence goes on along the minus strand of JZKD02S1591667.1, from coordinate 487,498 downwards.
GAAGAAGATTAAGTCACATCTTTCTTTGACAGAGAAATAAAAATGGAATATGATATTGAATCATGGTTTTTGGGAATCAATAAATATTTTTAGTTTCCCAACTACTCATCTAACCTAGAATCCAAAATTGTCACATACCATTTACATGGAAAAATTATTGTGGTGGGATCTGTTCAAGCAAGTTGAACACATTAATGAGACAAGGATCACTTGTAACTAGTTCAAGAGATATTTTCATAAGGAGTATCTTTCAAAGAACTTGTATGAAAATAAAATGCAAGATTTATTTGAAATAATGTTGAGAAGCATGGCCATGATATAATATGAAAATAATTTCTTAGGATTGTTCAAGTATGTGGGATTTATCAAGGATGGAAGGTGAAGATGCATATAGGTTTTTGAGTGGACTTCCATCCTTTTATAAGTAAAATATTTACTACGATGATCCTATGACTTTGAAAGAGACAATTATGAAGGCCAATTACTTGTATGAGCAAGGAACTGGTATAAAATATGTTCAAAAATATTGGAGGGATAAGAAGAAAGAGAAATATGATCAAAGGAGGAAGGGATTCAAACCTCCTTTCAGCAAAAACATCCCTAATAAAAATCAGCAAGATAAGTATTCTAAGAATGAATCCAAGAAAGAATACTCCTTTGGAAAAAGGGAAATATCGTCAATCCAATGTTGGGGATGGAAAGAATACCACATGTACAAGGATTTCCTTCATAGAGGAGATAAACCGAATACTATGCACAACATCCAAGAGGCTACAAAATTAGAAGACATGGAAGAATATATGTAACCTTAGAAGATTGATAAGAAAAATACCAATCCAATTTGATCAAAGTGGTAGGTAAGATCAATAATTATATTGTTTCTTTTTTAATTGATTTAGAAGAAAACCATTTTTACATTGATCCTTAAATAGTGGACATATTATATTTTGAGAAAATTCATCTTGAAAAGTCAATTTTGGTTCAACTAACCACTGGAACCAAATGAAGGATCAATGAGATGGTTAGAGGTTGTCCAATAAGTCTTAATGGAGTGAATACTAATGTTGTCATAAATATCATACCATTAGGATCTTATGAGATTCTAATTGGAATGGATTGGTTGGACAAGAATAATGTTATCCTATATTTTCATAACAACACATTTACAGGTATTGATGAAGAAGAAAAATGAAGCACTGTGAAAGAAATTCCAAGACCAATTTATATAAGGGACATGTTATCCTTACAACAAAAGAGATGTTTTAGGAAAGGATGTCAATTGTATGCATCTCATGTGGAGGAGCCAAAAAATACAAAAGGGGCAAGCCTTGAATATTTTTTAGTATTGCAAGATTTTGAAGATGTATTCCAAGAAATATCAAGGTTTCCACCAAAGAGGGAGATATATTTATCTATTGAATTAGTACCAGAAGTTTCCCCAGTATTAACAACTCCTTACAAAATGAGTAAACCCAAATTAAAGGAATTACAAATGCAACTAGAAGATTTTTTGAAGAAAGAGTATATATGCCCAAGTGTCTAACCTTGGGGAGAAACAATACTCTTTGTCAAAAATAAAGATTGAACATTGAGGTTGTGTATTGACTTTAGACAATTGAAATCCACTGTGAATAAAAAATACCCTCTACTCAGAATTGATGACCTATTTGATCAGCCAAGGGGGGGAAATATATTTTCAAGGATAGACTTGAGATATGGATACCAGCAGGTAATAATCAAGGATGAAGACATCAGTAAGACAAAATTTAAACCCCTGTATGGACATTATGAATCTATACTGGTGCCATTTGGACTGACCAATGCACCAACTATCCTTATGTTCCTAATGAATGACATATTCATAAATTATATTGATAAGTTTTCCATTATGTTCTTGGATGACATAATTACTTATTCTAAGTCTAAGGAAGATCATGAACATCACTTGAGGTTGGTGTTGCAAGTGCTCTTGGAACATCATTTGTATTCCAAACTTAATAAGTGTTCTTTCTAGAAATAACATTTATGCATTATTTGGGGCACATTATTTTAGAAGAAGGTATATTAGTATATCCATAAAAGTATGAAGCCATTAGAGGATGGACAAAACTAGTAAATGTTTCGTAAGTTAGATATTTTATGGGATTAGCTCGATATTACATGAGATTTATAAAAAGATTCTCTAAGAATTCTCATCCCATAAATTCTTTGCAAAGAGAAGGGAGTTATGTTTGAATGGACAACAGAGTGTGAAGATAATTTTAATTTGTTGAAAGAATTACTTACTAGTGCACCTATTTTTAATAATGTTGATCCAAATGAGAATTTTGTGGTATGTATAAATCCTTGCAAGGAAAGACTTGGTGGAGTTCTCACTCAAAATGGGCATGTCATTAGTTATGTGTAATGTACACCAAAATTTACCTAATTTTTTTTTTTACTTAGGGTCATTATTCAATGCTTTCATTACTTCTCCAAACATTTCTTAATTATATTATAATGTGACTTAACACTTATTTTTATTTGCACCCTTTACACTTATCATAACCTTGAATATTGGTAAATGGAAAAAGATCTATCTCATTCCTAATCCCAAGGAAGGTAGAAAGTTTGCTTGATTTCTTAATCACACATATATATATATATATATATATATATATATATGTATGTATGTATATATATTCTCACCATAGAATATGCATTCAAATCACGCAAGAAATGGACATACCATGGAAAAACATTAATGCATATAATGACACTAGCCTCGAATTAAAGAATGAGTTCCTCAGATGTGTCTAAAAGGTATTTATTGAACGAGTTATTAACCACATGAAATTCAACACCTGATAGCATTAAGGCTTAGAACAGTTGAACCAAATGGTTGGTATCTATTTCTCATTCTTGTTTTTTCTCCATACTCATTTGAACAAACCCTAGGACTAACCCTGGCATGAGGGTTAACTGATCCAATATGAAGTGTATAACTCTAAATAAACTGGAAATAAAATATTTAAACTAAGATATAACCCAGAACTAATCTGTCGTTACAGTTTCCATAAGTCTGATAGAATACGACTGTCATGGTGTAAATGAGCCATGCCAACAACATTTATGGCAGTTTGTAACATGGCTCCTTGGGACCATCTCTCTCTTACTGTTCTCATCAAAATTTCACCACATTTCCCTGATCACATGGGCTAGGTACCACTATGCATTAGCACCATTGAACTTTTCCTATGGAGGTTTCACAATTCTATTGTTTCATCGTCCTCTTGGATCTGTGTAGTTTACACTTTTGTTACACTGTTAACCCGGTTGTAGTCTTTCGGGGTAGCATAGCCAACGTTTGGACGAGTCGGGCTCACTCTGGTAGAGAAGAGTATGGTGGACCACACCCATCGAATGCTACCATAAGCTAGGTAAGGACCTTTTGGTTGTTTATATCAGAACTCCCAATTTTGAGAAAAGTTTATTGTATGTATCAGTTCTTTCGAAAAAAATCCTAAGAGCGTGACTAGCCTCTCTTCCATAGTCTGGTGTAGAGTTTTTTGGAAAAGGAATTCCACCCAACAATGCTTAGGGTTTTCTTGGGCTTCATGCTTGTCCTTTGTATCATTTTTCGAGGACCCTGTGTAATGACAAATTACTGCATGTTATTCATTGTTTGCTCTGAGCTCCTCGAAATTTATAGGCTCGGTATAAAATAATAGTCTTGCACTTGATCCCTTCGAAAATCCTGTTTCTTCGGTAAATTTTCATATCGGTTCGTGGTTTTGACTATATACTCTCTGGGGTTTTCTTCGGTTTTCTACCCTAGTCGGGAATTGGGTTTTCATCTGTGTGGAGGAGCATTTTCCCTTATGATTTTTGTGTCATTGAGTTCTTTAGTTATAGATATGAAGATATCATTTATCTTTTCATTTTGTTTCAAAGAAGTCTTCGATCTGTCACTTCCTGAGGGAAAAATATCAGTGCATGTTAAGGTTTCGATTTGTTTTTGAGGTGGCACAACACGTTTTTCTTTTTATAAACCTGCCCTTTATAATCAAAGAATGTATTATTGCCTGAGTATACCATTAACACTCAACCTATAATATATTCTTGATGTCCCAAACAACTACAAGGTAAAAGGTTAAAAGAGCTCGTGAGACAATTCCGATAATACCTTACTCCTCACATGTTTAGTTGAATTCATCTCCTCCAAATATGTAAGTAAGGTTCTTTTTAGCCAAAGTTACTTCCCTTATTATATAACACATTTATACTAGTATGAATAACATTTCTTTATCATGTCGAGTATCTTTATTTCGAAGCTCTTGGGACCTGACCAACGAATTACCCTCGTCTGTTGTCCTAAATATTTGAATGTCTTAATTGTTTTATTAAATCATATCAAGGAAAGGAAACTCAAGATTATTTAGGACTCTATTTGCGATGTTCATTTCCAAGAAGGTTTTAATTAAAAAAACAGAATAAACTCGTAACCTCAATTTTTTGGTCAATTTGGCAATCCTGTGGATCCTCGTTGATATTGTACATTCTTTTTTTTTTGGATATTGCATGATTTTTCTCCTTCTGAAATGATTGATAAATGTTTGGTTTCTATAATCTAATGATGGGCCCCTTTTGACTGTGAGGGTACCCATCAGGCGATCCTTGGGACCTCCACCCCTTCAGGTCTATGGATGATGTTCTCAAGGATGGAAGGAGGAAAGACAACCTTTACTACAAAGTCCTCCAGCTAAGTTTAGTCTGAATTTTCACATGCGTTGTCTCTTTTGTAAATATTTTACCCTGGTAATTTATTCTATATTCAACATATGAATTTTTGTTGCTTCCACTAAATACTAATTATAATTCCTAGGTCTTCTTATAGGGTTGGTGCACACGAAGTCTTCGGATTCTAGGAAATTGTCTTATGCAAAAGGTACTCGGGTTCCTTTTACAGTGGTCTCACAGTTTATCATTCCAAGTTCTATAAAAAATGGCTCTGTCCTAGAATACCGATATCGTGGAAATTTAAAACAGAATCCTATAGTGACTGGTTAATTGTATATTAAATTTTTGTAATGATGTTTCACTGTTGGAAATTTATAAACACAATATTGCATAGAGTTGAATACACATTTGATTATTGGTTTTTTTCTGCAATATGTAATAAGTTTAAGTATTTGAGTCACATGACTTTTACTCCTACGCTACTTTTAATGAAACATGATTGTTAGCTATTTATTCCAGGATTATGGTTATGCATATCCTCTATTCTTCCTATTCAAAAGAGTGAAGTGAATACTGTTATGAAAAGTGAGTGGTATTTGTATTATGAAAAAGAAAACTCCTTTTATGATTTATGTGGCATAGCTGATTGATTGCTTTCCTTTATATCATTGGCATCTAGTTTTATGCATACAATAGGCATTTAGGTGAGTCTGAAATTTTATACAGACAACTATATATATATATATATATATATATATATATGGTAGCTTCATATTATATATAATCATTCCAAGTCTTAAATAACGTTTGCATAGTTTGATCTTCATAGCTATTTATTACAACCTGTGTATTTAACCTATATCCATATATGTCTAGGTAAATATTAAGTTTCAAGTTTATTTCCAGAATTTTTTTTAGCATTCTTCAATCGGAAAAAATCTTTGAGTTGGTTACTTATATGCAATAAATCACATGCTTGAAATGCTAGGGTTATCACAATACCGATCCCATATAGCTTAGATACATATTCCATATTCTTATATAAAACAATCCCATCTACAGTTAATATACACATAATTTCTTACTAATAAAACTGTAAGAGTTATAAAATATGTTATTTCACTCCAACAATAATTTAATCAATAGAAAAATTCATCTAGAATTAAAGAGATGTATTATATCAGTCATTAAACAAATAGAATTCAAGCAGAGAAGGAGTAGATGAACATATCTGAGCAAATTTCCAAGCAATAAATGGAACAACCAAGTTCCCCCCAACCTTAGAACGGAACAACCAATCTACTTGCTCCATTCACCCCCTATCCTGACAATGAACCCAAGAGGGTGAACTCCAGAACTCCTCCTTAGAAATAGTGCTTCAGTTTCAAAACAACTTCTCCTTACCTCACACTCAAAAAAGAGTGTTCATAATAGCAAGAGATAATTATTTCCCCCAGCATTCTAGGCAACGTCCTGCCTCCTCCCATATGTTATATATCCAAAAACATTTGTGCCTAGGTCTTTTTCGCTTGGGAATTTTTGCAGATTTCCAAATACCTAATTTTCAGGGGCTGCCAATGGCCAAATTATTGATTTTCCACTTGTAACATTCATCCATGAGGTAGTTCCAATATGTTCCCCACTCATGGAGTCATGGTTAGCTACTTTCAACCTAATTGTTCCATTTGTCCATCAACAATAAATATAAAAATATTTGTTTCTTACAAGTGTCATAGTGAAAACGTTGGTTGGGTCAAATCATATATTTTCCCAATAGTCATAATCATAATTTACAATTAACTAAATTCAAATTTCAGAATTGCCATAAGTGGCAATAATTTTCGAATTTCGAATTTACCAAAAATGGAAATAAATTCCTAAGTATTTTCAGACTTAAAAATAATTTATTTTGGGGGATGTTACATCCTTTCCCCCTTAAATACAAAACTATCCTCAGTTTTCATCCCTTTCTCAGAATAGCATTGGATGAGATTTTTGCAAATCTCCCTCTAACTCTCAAGTGGCCTCCTCAGGGCTAAAGTGCTTCCATTGAACTTTTACCTGGGTGAGAGTTTTGTTCCGTGGTGCTATTTATTTCCTGTCCAGAATGCGTAGAGGTTCCTCTTGTAACTCACCTTTTGGTTCCACCTACACCAAGTTCCAATTGATGATATGAGTAGGATCATGAACATAATTGTTTAACAAAGAAACATGAAATACATTATGAATTTTTAGATTTGCAGGAAGTGCAAGTTGATATGCCACAGGTCCAATTCGAGTTAAGATATCGAAGGGACCACAAAACCTGGGTGCCAACTTGGAACAGTTTCCTAGATTTAGTGAACTTCTTATGGTTTTGACTTTTAAATAAACATGGTCTCCTACTTGGAAATCCTGGTGTCTTGTTTTCAGGTCTGCGTAACTTTTCTGTCTATCTTGTGCCTCTTTTAAATTCTATTGTACTTTTCTTACCGTACTCTCCATTTCCTAGAGCATTTCGAGTCCCACCATGAGTCAGCCAACTAGGTTATCCCAGCTAATCAGAGTCGTACACTTTCTCTCGTACAATACTTCGAAGGGGCTCATCTTAGCTGATGTTTGATAACCATTGTTGTATGCAAATTCCACCAAGTACAGGTAGTCTTCCCTCTTGTTTGGTTTTGTCCTTACATACATTCATACCATATATTCCATGATTTAATTTGTTTGTTCGGTCTGCCCATCCATTTGTGGATGATAACTTGTGCTGGATTTCAAGTTAGTATTTAACCCTGCAAACAATTATTTCCAAAATGTAGATGTAAATTTTACGTCTTTATTCGAAATCACCATTTTAGGAATACCATGCAATCTAAAATTTTCTTTCATGAATATTTCAGTGATGTTAATAGCTTTAAAAGTAGACTTTACAGGAATAAAGTGTGCATACTTACTAAGCTTATCGATTACTACCATAATTGAATCATTCTATTTTTGAGTTCTAGGAAAACCTATAATAAAATCCACTGATATAGTATCCCATTTCCATTTCGGGACAGGTCAAGGTTGCAACAATATTGGCACTTGGATAAGTATTCTAATTTCTCTCCCTTCATATTAGGCCAATAAAATAACTTCCTTCATGTTGTTACCATTTTCTGGTACCTCAGATTATCAGAATATCGTTTCTTGTGTACTTTGTCCAAAACTGTTAACTTTAATTTAGCAAAATCTAGTATGTATATTATGTTTTTAAATCATAGTAGACCATTTTTTTCCAAACTCAAATCTGTCCTGTCTAAATTTTATGTATTACTCTGTAAATCTGCCATTGTTTTAGTGTAAATTTCATCATTATTACTTGTAGCCTTTATCCTCAACTCAAGATCGCTTGATTCCCTGCTAATGTTTATTTCAATCAGCCTATGAATTATTCTACTTAAAGCATCAACTACTTTGTTTTATTTACCCTTAATGTGTCTTACCTCAAAGTCAAATTCGCTCAAGAAGGCCAGCCACCTTGCTTGCCTTGCGTTATGGTCCAGCTAACTACACACAAATTTCACCCTACTGTTATTAGTCAACAACATAAAATTTCTTCCCATTATATAGTGTCACCACATTTTTAATGCATGGATGACAAATGCTAACTCTAAACCATGAGTGACGTAGTTTTGTTCATGCTCTTTTAGTTTTTAGGACTCAGAAAAAATAGCGTGCCCTTCCTAAGTTAGGACACCTCCCAAACCTTATTTTCTCGCATCCACATAGACTGTGAAGTCTTTGTCTAGATCTATTACCTTTAAAATGGGTGCAGTTGTTAACAATTCCTTTAACTTATTAAAATTGTCCTCACATTTATGTGACCCGTTAAAATTGGTTCTGTTCTTTTATAATGATGTGATAGGGTATGTAATCTTGGAGAATCCATCTATAAATCTATGGTAATATCCAGTGATTCCCATGAATGACCATATGTCTGCTACATCCTTAGGGATCGACTACAATACCTTCTTCAAATATTACATGTCTTAGGTACTGTATTTTCTTTTGATAAAAGTCACACTTATTGAATTTAGCATACAATTTGTATTTTATTATGGTTTGCAAAACTATCCTTATCTGTTCTTCATGCTCTTCTTCTGATTTAGAATACACTAGTATATCGTCAATAAATACCAAAACAAACTTATCCAAGTACTGGATGAAATTGTTGTTCATTAAACACATAAAAGTTGTTGATGCATTAGTGAGACCAAATTGTATAACAACAAATTTGTAATGGCCATATCTAGTTCGAAATGCTGTCTTAATTATGTCTTCATATTTTATTCTAACCTGCTGGTAACCAAATCTTAAATATAATTTAGAAAATATCTTTGCCCCACCTAATTGATCGAACATATCATTGATCCTAAGTAAGGGGTATTTATTTATAACCTTCATCTTGTTTAACTGTCTGTAATCGATGCATAACCTTAGAGTTTCGTCCTTCTTTCTAACAAAAATAATTGGTGCTCCCAATGGTGAGACACTTGGCCGAATGTAGTTCTTGTCCAACAGTTCTTGTAATTGAATCTTTAATTATATTAATTCAGGTAAAGTCATTTGATAGGGCGCCTTAGATATAGAATTTGAACCAAGTAGGAGATCGATAAAAAAGTCTCTCTCTCTTCTTGGGGGAAATTCAGTTATCTCATCAACAAACACTTCTCTAAAAATCATGAAAGACGACAAAATCCTCCATGCTAGGTTCATTTTCTCTTTCCAACAGATTTGTTACTTGGATAGCATAAACATGACAACCTATTAGCGACATTTCTTGTCTTGGGCCTAAGAGAATCCAGGTCTGCAAGTTGCACGAGGAGCGCCCAAGCGCAGTGCATAGAAGAAGTCATGTTCGAACTTAAAATCAAGCGAGCAGGAAAAATTATAGTGTCAACGGTCCTGATCCATCCACATGAGTAGATCAGCGGTTGGAAAGAAATCAAAGATAGCAGATTTTCAACAAGATTAGCACAAAAAGATTGCGCCCATATTGTATACAGGGAAGAATACCAGTCGTCCATCCAAGGGACGCGTGGCGTGAGATCTAGTCGCGTCGGATTTTCAGCAGTCGCGAGTTCAAAGGGTGAATTTTTTATGTTGTTGTAAATTTTAAAACCCTAAACCCCGAAACACTGAAAGTGCCCAAAGTTAGGCCCAAAATATCAAGGAGCAGCCTCAGCCGTCCATCCAAAGGGGACACGTGGCAGCCAATTGAGCCATCTCGACGTTTCTTCCATCGCAACCCCAAACCGCAAGGAGCAGCTCAGTCATTTTCCCGATGTGCGAGGTGACGGGAGCGTCCATGACTCGGGCCCACAATATCACTGAGTGAGTCAGGACTGTTAGATCTGAGAGGGACGCGTGGCACCAGATTAATCCGTCTCAACATTTCACTCATCGCAATTTCAAAAAATAGGGATTATCTCTTTCCCATTCGCGAACGCTGAAAGCGCCTTGGGAATAAGCACATGGTCATAGTGCGTGGTCACTTAGGGAAAGAAAGGAGCTGTATAAAGAAGGCAAAAGGCATCGATTTTAGTTACAGAGGGGATCATCGTGATCTCCAGGTGCCATCAGATCCGATATCAATACTATTTCTCACTCAGAGTAAATGAAGGCAAGGAGGGGTGGTTGAAACCTCTCCTCATTCATTAGGTGAAAAGTATGGAGGGCCTAGCAAGCGGTCTAATCGAGAGGGTCCTGTGTAAAATTTCTTCCAAAAAATCCATGCTGAGTCTTCGACCAGCCGGAGGAGGTCAGAACACTCTAGCTCAACTCTTAATGGCTCAACTACTTCCCTTACAGGAGCCATGCGCAGTTAAGGTGGCGTCTGACAAAGAATAGTCGTCTGAATTTGGCCGAGGGGACACAAAATCTTAGGTGCACGATCGGCCAGAGTCTGCATGTGCAGACTGTCAGAATACATGCAGACACAATGTTTTTAATGGAGCGTCTTATTTTTGTTGTTGTTGTTATTTTTTAGTATATGTAGGCGTTTTCGCCATTTTTGTAAAGGATCAATAGTTGAGCTAGGCTCCCGATTGTAAATTTTTGATGCAGCGTTGGTCACTCTGGTTAATGTATAAGGCATTGGAGACTTCTTAATTTATGGATGTCAGCCTGTTTTTCCATCTCTTTGTCTACTATGTTAGAACAACTCGGAATTGGAGGATCCAGTCGAGTTGCGCTGTTGTAGGATGATGTAGGTTGGATCACTGCAATAGTCACAACATTTCTAATCAGTTCTTTTCTTTTCTCAGCACTGGAATGGCTTGGAATTGGAGGATCCAGTTGAGTCACCACTCAGCTCCTTGAAACTCTGGACCAAGAGGATCTTAGCTTCTAAGTTTTTCTTCCTCAAGCTTTTGAAGGCCTGTTTCCCGAGGTAGTCTTACTCACCCTTCTCACAAGTCTTCCATCTACAACCCTTTGAGCAACCTACTGATGGAAGTTGGATCAAGACCTCCCTTGCTTTCTACATACCAGACCCTAGTTCCTCTGTCAATGCTACTTTCCTGGGTCTCTTTCCATTTTACTACCCCCATTCATTAAATTGTGACATAAAAACTGATGGGCATCGGGCTGTGCTCCTGCAAGCAATCCAGGAGTGACTTTCGTCACCAACATTTCTGGCGCCATTGTTGGGGACGAAGTTGAAGATTTTCCCTGTGCAGACCGACATTGATCCTCTGAATCTGAAGGTGAATCAGACATCAGAGCCCTTCAAGATTGCTACTGTTCACCTGGTGACTCCACTGTGGCGACTCCAAGGTTTCCACATCACTGTTTCAGCTATGGCTACTGTTAGCACACCTGAAAGCTGACCCTAAAGAGCTTTCTCAAGAAGGTTTCAGCAGCTTCTTTCTCAGCCTGAGAAGCTTCCTTGGGTAACAACAATGTTAGGATCTCCCCTTTGATGGTGAACAAGGACTAGACACATTCAAAGTTGTGCGTCTTTCACCTGGTGACTCCATGATTCAAGGATCATTTGGCGACTCCATTAGTTAAGAATGGAGAAAATATTAGCTCAAAGGTTTTCTCCTTTTAATTTTTCTGCTATTCCTGGTTTTCCTAATGCTGTCCCTTCTCCGAACGAATGGGGCGATTATTTGCCCATATTTGGAAAATGTGAAAAGGACAACCATGCTCAACACCTCAGTGAGTTTCATGAACTCATGCATCAATGGGAGATACATCATGAGGATGTTTTACTGAAAATGTTCATGTTCTCGTTAGTAGGGGATGCTCGTAAATGGTATCATCCTTTACCCCCTGCTAGCATTTCTTCACTCAATGAATTCCATGCAGCCTTCACTGCCTATTGTCAAGATTTTTATCCCTCTGAGCTAGTTTGTCATAACTGTAGTGAGGGATACCACAAATCTATATCGGATGAAGTTGTTTTGAACGTAGGCTATGAGGATGATCCTGATGACCTAGGCCAGATCTCCGCCCTTTCTCCTCCCCATTCGTCTGCAGCCAGGGGGGGGGCGGGGGGGTATGAGAGTGATGACGTTCCCAGGGAAGAGGATGGACCTATGAATGAAATAGTGGTGCAGGCGATATTCCCCACTCCCCAGTGTGAAAAATTGGAATCTGAAGGCAGCAAAAAGGATTTTCCAGTCTTCGAGGCGGATGATCTAAGCAGCTCTTTTGAAGAGATTATTGAAGATTTTTTGGATGTGTTAGCATCTTCCCCCAATGATCCTACTGTCTCAGATTTAAACAAAGAATCCATTATGGAAGAGGATCGTTCTTTCTTCCTTCATGAGATTTCCTATGATGAATTTACGTTGGGATTGAAGAGAAGGATCGGGAGATCGTTCCCTTTTTAAAATATGGGGGAGTACACGAAGAAGATGAGGAAGAACCAGAAGAGCAACTAAGCACACATTTCTTTTCCTATCCAGAGCCAGTCAACAAGAAGCCACTGCCCGAGATCAGTGACCCTACGACAGTTTTCCACTCACCTGTGCTTGTTAGAGATATTCATCCACAGGTGGACAACTGTGTAGCACAGGTGGTTGTTTGTCACCAATTTTCTGAAATTCGCCACTCATTCTATGACCTTGTCGGCAAGCACATGGAGTGGAATTTCCCCTATGCCTTGGAGACGCCCTATTTCATCTCAACTCCAGCCTGTAAGGAGGAGTTGAAGAGTGTAACCATTCTACTGTCCCGGTTACACCATCTGTTGATGATCATTGACAGAAGGAAGGAGCTTCTATCCAGGAAGTTGCTTGAATGGCTATGGTGGAAATCATCTTTCACCTAGCCCCATGTAAAGTGTTTTATTAGTTTAGGATTGTATATAAATAATATCCTTTGAGCATGTATCTTTACTTTGTTTCTTTTATTTTTTGGCTTGTATTTTCAACAGCAGGATGTTTTGATCCTGACTCCATAGCCCAACAGCAAGGCACTGAAGTTGCGGAATGAGTTCTTAGAGAATCACAGGGACGAATCTATCCCCCATGGAGCCTAATGTTAGCGAAATTTATTTTCTTGGGCCTAAGAGAATCCAGGTGTACAGGTTGCACGAGGAGCGCCCAAGAACAACGCATAGAAGAAGTCTTGTTCGGACTTAAAATCAAGCGAGCGGGAAAAATTATAGTGTCAACGGTCTTGATCCATCCACATGAGTAGATCAGAAGTTGGCGGGAAATCACAGATAGAAGAGTTGCACCGAGATTAGCGCAAACATATCACACCCATATTGTATATAGGGAAGAATAACAGTCATCCATCCAAGGGACGCATGGCGCGAGATCTAGTCACCTTGGCTTTTCGGCAGTCGCAATTTCAAAGGGTGAAGTTTTTATGTCGTTGTACATTTTGAAACCCCGAACCCTGAAATGTCGAAAGTGCCCAAAGGCGAGCCCACAATATCAAGGAGCATCCCCAGCCATCCATCTAAAGGGGACACCTAGCGACCAATTGAGCCATCTCGACGTTTCGTCCATCGCGACCCCAAACTGCAAGGAGAAGCTCTGTCATTTTCCCGATGCGTGAGGTGATGGGAGCATCCATGACTCAGGCCCATTATATCACCGAGTGAGTCAGGACCGTTAGATCTGAGAGGAATGCATGGCACCAGATTAAGCCATCTCGACGTTTCTCTCATCATGATTCCAAAAAGTAGGGATTAGCTCCTTCCCATTCACGAACATCGAAAGCGCCTTGGGAATAAGCACGTGGTCACAGCTTGTGGTCACTTAGGGAAATAAAGGAGATGTATAAAGAAGGCCAAAGTCACCGAGTTTAGTTATAGAGGGGATCATCGAAATCTCCAGGTGCCATCGGATCTGATCTCAATATTGTTTCTCACGTGGAGTAAATGAAGGCAAGGAGGGGTGGTTGAAACCTCTTCTCATTCATTAGGTGTGAAGTATGGAGGGCCTAGAAAGCAGTCTGCTTGAGAGGGTCCTGTGTACCATTTCTTCCAAAAAATCCATGCCGAGTCTTCGACCAGCTGGAGGAGGTCTGCACATGCTAGCTCGACTCTTAATGGCTCAACTACTTCCCTTGCAGGAGCCATGCACAGTTAAGGTGGCATCTGACAAAGAATAGCCGTCCAAATTTGGTCGAGGGGACACCAAATCTTGGGTGCATGATTTGCCAGAGTCTGCATGTGCACACTGTCAGAATACATGCAGATGCAATGTTTTTAATGCATCGTCTTATTTTTGTTGTTGTTGTTGTTTTTGAGTATATGTAGGCATTTTCTCCATTTTCATAAAGGATCGATGGTTGAGCTAGGCTTCCGATTGTAAAGTTTTGATGCAGTGCTGGTCACTCTGGTTAATGTATAACGCATTGGAGACTTCTTACTTTATGGATGTCAGCCTCTTTTTCCATCTCTTTTTCTACTGTGTTAAAACAATGTGGAATTGGAGGATCCAGTCGAGTTGCGCTGTTGTAGGATGATGTAGGCTGGATCACTGCAATGGTCGCAGTGTTTCTAATCAGTTCTTGTGTTTTATCAGCATTGGAATGGCTTGAAATTGGAGGATCTAGTTGAGTCACCCCTCAGCTCCTTGAAACTCTGGACCAAGAAGATCTTGGCTTCTAAGTTTTTCTTCCTCAAGCTTCCGAAGGCCTGTTGTCCGAGGAAGTATTTCTCACCCTTCTCACAAGTATTCCATCTACCACCCTTTGATAAACCTACTGATGAAAGTTGGATCAAGACCTCCCTTGCTTTCTACATACCAGACGTTGGTTCCTGTGTCAATGCTACTTTCCTGGGTCTCTTTCTATTTGACCACCCCCATTCATTAAATCGTGACATAAAAAATGATGGGCATCGGGCTCTGCTCCTGCAAGCAATCCAGGAGTGACTTCCGTCGCCAACACAACCTTTTCTCATGCACTTATTAAATTGCATTGTTGAAATCTTCCTGATTGAGATTGGTTTTTCTATACCTTGAATTGTCCTAACAGTTTCGTTTTCATATTTATACTTGCGTGATTTTTCATAACAATCTAAAACTGCTTCATGCCTTTCTAACTATTCCATTCCAATAATTATGTCATAAGCCCCTAATGGTAAAATTTTCATATTTGTCTTTGTGTTTTGACCACCTAAACTGAACTCACAGTCATAAATAAAATCAAATACTTTTATTTTTGTCCTTGTTGATAGTTGTACTATCCAAGATTTTTCATGTTTTTTTCTTTTAAGTTTATGTGAATCCACTACACCATTAGTGATATAACTCAACGTAGCTCAAGGATCAATTAAAACATAAATACAAGTATTGTTAATTTTACCTTCAATTTCCACTACAGTGGACTGGTGGTTAGCTTGTCGGCCATCCATGGCTGCATTGATATGATGTAAACTTCTACCCACATCTCCCACCATGAAGGATTCCTGTAAGTTGTGAACTGTAGTCCTAGCTGTTGAATTCAAATGCGAACAGTTGCTCCTTAAGTGAGGTTCTCCACATTCCCAACATTTTAATGGTTCCCTGGGGCTATCCCCAAACTTCTCTATGCCCGGATTGACTGGTTTACCACCTCCTTGTGTGTTCTAGTTATTGGTGTGAAAATATTTCCTTGGAAAAATATTTTCTCTATTTCGGAAAGGGGTTGGTTGATATCCCTTCTTTAGTTGATTCATACGGCCTTGTTTCTTGTCTGTTCAAGCCTTAGGAAATTCCAACCACTGTTTTCATTGGTCATAACAGATTTGATCCTTCCTAAAAACTTCACTCAAGGACTAAGGATTATCGAATTCGATTATGTCCTTATAGGACTGTGGTAAACAACTTAGGAACCACTCTATTTTTACTTTGTCCTTCCGGATATAAGGAACAAACCTTAATAATTATAGGAATTAGTTAATCAGATCATCCATAGTCATTTAACTGAGTCGTAGCTCATAAAACTCTTTAGTTTTTCCTTCATAATAACTTTCAGATAAATATTGTTTCTTAAAGTACTTCTTAAAATCCAACCACTACATATGTTTTTCCTTTAGGCCCTTGGCCAACTTCATATCCTTCCACCATATGCTTGATTTTCCTTTCAAGTTATAGATGGCCACTCTGACCTTCATATTGCTGGAATAGTTGTATATTTGGAAATAGTTTTTAATGTCCAATAACCATGCTTTAGCCTCCTACCCTGTTGTGGATTCCCCATCAAAGGTGGATGGTTTGATTTTCTTAAACTTTCCCTCAATATGGTCCACCTGTTTCCTTTTTGTTCATGTTTTTGTTTTATGTTATGTTGATGGTGTACCTTCAAAAGAGTTGTCTCCTTTTTCTCCTTCAGGACCAGAATGGTTGGAGGCCCTTTTTCTGACCTATTCTTCCTCATTATTGTCCTTCTAGCTCTTCTTTGTTACTATGCTCTGCAACAATACTTCATTTATTTCCTAATGTTCTTGTTGTGCCTTTTTCAACTTCTCATTGCCTGCTTTCAAAACTTGCAGTTCCACAATGAGATTTCTCATATTTTCCAAAACCTCGGTAGGTGAAATTCCATCATTGCTTTGAATCTGTTATTCAGGAAGCCTTTGCTCAGGATTCTCCTCGATTCCGATCTCTGCTTCATTCTTTGCTGCCATGATTCACAAAAAAATTTAATTTTTTTCTATTTGTAACAATAGTTGTTTTTGTTATTTTTTTCATAAAACAGAAAATGTGTGATAAGCATATACTTTTGGCCCTATTTAAGGTCCAAGTGTTGTAACCTTTTCTCTAATATGATATGTAATGTACCCCAAAATTTACCCAATTTTATTTTTTACTTAGGGTCATTATTCAATGCTTTCATTACTTCTCCAAACATTTCTTAATTATATCATAATGTGACTTAACACTTCTTTTTATTTGCACCCTTTACACTTATCATAACCTTGAACATTGGTAAATGGAAAAAGATCTATCTCATTCCTAATCCCAAGGAAGGTAGAAATTTAGCTTGATTGCTTAATCAGATATGTATATGTATATATATGCTCACCATAGAATATGCATTCAAATTGCTCAAGAAATAGACATGCCATGGAAAAACATTAATCCATATAATGACACTAGCCTCGAATTAAAGAATGAGTTCTTGGGATGTGTATGAAAGGTATTTATTGAAAGAGTTATTAACCACATGACATTCAACACATGATAGCGTTAAGACTTAGAATAGTTGAACCAAATGGTTGGTATCTATTTCTCATTCTTGGTTGTTTTCCATACTCATTAGAACTAACCCTAGGAGAAACCCTGTCACGAGGGCTAACAAATATGAGATCAAGTGTAGAAATCTAACTAAACTTGAAATAAAATATTTAAACTAAACTATAAACTAGAACTAATCTATCGTTACAGTTTCCATAAGTCTTATAGAATATGATTGTCATGGTGTAAATGAACCCTGCCAACGACATTTATGGAGGTCTATAACACAGATCCTTGGGACCATTGCTTTCTTACTGCGCCCATCGAAATTTCTCCACGTTTCCCTAATCACATGGGCTAGGTACAACTTTTCATTATTGCCATTGAAATTATCCTATGGAGGTTTCCCAAGTCTAGTTTACACTTTTTTTACAATGTTAACCCAGTTGTAGTCTTTCATGGTAGCATAGCCAATGTTTGGTGGAGTTGGGCTCACTCTGGTAGAGGAGAGTATGGTGGACCACACCCATTGGATGCTACCATAAGCTAGGTAAGGACCTTCCAGTTGTTTATATCCAAACTTCTGATTTTGAGAAAATTTACTGTATGTATCAGTTCTTTCAGAAAAAATACTAAGAGCGTGACTAGCCTATCTTCCATAGTGTAACCACCCTCCTCGTTACGACAATGACGCTAATAACAAGTGCAATTTTTTTTTTTTGTTTTAAAAGTGTGTGCGCGTGTGTAGGAGGGGAAACAAACACACTGGACTCTATGTCACCACCCGACAACTGACAAGACGCAACCACAATGATCACAACAAGAAGACGCAAGGCGCACAACAAGTAACTGCAAGCAAGGAACACCCAAGACCAAGGCGCCCCTCAAAATATTCAAGAATAACGACATACTGGGTTAGGTACCGTACGAACACAGAAGGTAGAATCCATGGTAGTAGGTTTATTGTTTCTGCATAGGAAAGCAGGGCGTTTAATCTTAGTCCTCTGCTCCGGAGAGAGAGGAGGTCAGATAGGCTCCTGGCTGACTGCTCAGGCAGAAACTACTAATCTCCTCAGGTGTGTCCCAAGACTGGAAACCCTGCCTTTAAAGGGCCTGAGACTCTTGATACGACACTGGATTCTTGATGCAGAAAACACACAAACAATATACTAAGGCTACTAAAGGTGTCTACATCCCTCCCAACACAAGAAGACCACGCAATGCACTACCACCAAGTACTACAAAATCAGTGACAATCAAGACCTCTACGGGAGACGCAAGTCAGGAGGACTCTAATATCGACCAACCACTATTGAGACCCGAAGACATCAATCAATATCAATTTCACCATTAATTATCATTAACCGACAAATACTTTATCATAAGGTAAAAACCAATAATCTCAACCCCCATTATTTAGTTATAAGGTCATTTTGTACTAGTTCAGGGACAAGCAATAATCACAAGCGCATTGCATTTTTTGGTTAATCACCATAATTGAGAAACGATATCAATACCATAATGGTAAAACCTCGAACATTTACAATTTCCATATTATCTTTCCTTTCCTTCCAATTTATTACCATACATTGGAATAACCTAACAAATATTTGCATTACAATTTAGACCTTATCATTAACACTTCAATTTTAACGAATAATAACCTTGCAATTTAGACATCATCACGAACAGTTCAATTAAACAAATATTAACATTGAGAATCAACCATCATCATTAACCTTGCAAATTAAAACAAACCTTATTATTGCAATTTAACAAGTATTACCATGGAAATTGAGTAAACATTAATATTGCAGTTAAGCTTCATCATTAGTATTTCAATTTATACAATATTGACATTGCCATTAACAAGTATAATCATTGCAAATTAAACAATATTAACATTGTGATTCAACCTCATCATTAACATCGCGATTTAAAACAAATATCATTATCGCAAATTAGAAAGTATTACCATTGCAAATTAAGCAATTATTAATATTGCAGTGAAACAAATATTCCCGCTGCTACTTTAACAAGTAATCTCATACCCTACGATAACCTCACCACAATCAAGGGAAAACGATAACAATAATTGAAAAAGAGGAATAGGAAGAAAAGTCATTTAATATTATTTTATATCAACCCATTGTACGAGTATTGCATCACATTACCAGATATATACATAAAATTATATTACCATGCATTAAAATCTTTTAAGGCATAATCATTAAAGCAATAACACTAATTAAGAAATAAACTTTGAAAGCATTATACTATAAATATTAAAGGTTTTTTAAGGAATTAATCTATATAGCATCAAAGTGTTAAGCGTTAATCTATGATTCCTGAGATGGTTGTAAGCATGGGCTTATAAAGCCTCAATACCTTTACGCATTACACTACCATAATAATACTTCATATGTAATATCAAATATCTAATCAATAACTTCATAGGCAATATCAAACATTTAATCATTGAAATAAAAAGTAAAAACTACACAATTGCTGATTATCATAATAATCATTTTTATACATGTAAATTATCAAACAATTAACTTTTAAAAATAAATAAATCAACTTTAAAAATAAATAAATCAAAATTTTATCCTCTTTGTTGTCTATTGATCGATGACCATTTCAAAATGAGCATACCCATGAAGAGAAACGCGAGCAAGTAATAAATGTAAGGGTAAGACGTGGTTGTAAGACGCAGGCCGGAAAAGAGAAAAAAACAACCACCGCCCATAATTTTGAGGAAGGGACGTTCGTGGATGGCACACACGATTTCAATACCCGAAATACCTCTGGACACTTACCCAGCACGCAATTTCAGTTAGTTGAATCTGCCAGTCTAGCCACATAAAAACAGTTATTGAATTCAACCAGAAATGACAGGAAAGGAGATTAACGGTGGACGTCAAGTCGAATCTAGGGGCAAATATTCCTGCTTTCTAAATTTCGGATTTCCATGAATCGAACCCCGTTCTCCTTGGTTATTTGAAACTTCCTTTATCTTAAATGCTAGGTTTTAAAAAAAATATTTGTTTTATCCGAGAATAAATAACATCAAAACATGCTGGAACGAGTAAAGAATAAAATGCTTAGGGTGAATAATTAATTGTTGTCAATGCAGGCTTAAAGTACCAAGAAAATGCCATCTAAGGGAACCGAAAAAAAATGCTTATATACGTTGTCTCACCCATGTAATAACGCAGTCTAAGTCGGTCTGATATAGGGTAAAAACACAGTAAGGATGCAACACAGTTAGTGAAGACACGAAGTTGAAATTTGATATGCGGAGCTTAAGTTTGATACACGGTAAAGACGTTGTGAAGGCGCAGAGCTTAGATTTGATAGACAAAGATTAACTTCGATACACAGAAGGATGCAGTAAAGACAGTAAAAGGTAAATCACAATGGCAGAAAGTCTATAAATCGTATGACAATAATTTTTTTTTAAAATGATCTACCCACAGTCGCTGTCATCGCCCACAGAGATAGGAGAAACCCACTGTAATTAAAATGCCCACTGTGCATATAAACGCCAAAAAGAAATAAGAGAAACCCACGGTAAAATAAAGCGCCCATTGTATATATACACGCCCAGTGAAATAGGAGAAAACCGACGGTAAAAATAAAACGCCCCCTATATAAAAAAACGCAGGTCACAAGGAGACGCACAGCCAAGGAAAAAAACACGCAGGTCAAGATATGAGAACGCCCACAATCAAGGAAGCCGCTGGAAAAAATATAAACGCCCATAGTATATTTCAACGCCCAGAGACCCGAAGGCAATAACCCTAAACCCAAGCCAACTTACCAGAAACCCCTATCTATACTAAATATGAAAGAAAAAGGGGAAAAGCAAAACAACCATTAAAGCTACCAGTTTACACCACTAACCATTACAACTATAGATTTAGACACGATTCACACTATAACCACTGAAACTACAAATTTTCACATTAGCCATTAAAACTACAGTTTATAAACACGCACAGCAAGACAGTAACGCCCAGAGATTTACATACCTGTGCCCTTATCGCTTGCAGCAAATGATTCTTGTTCTCCTGCCACTCCTTCTTTTGCTTGCTGACCGTAGAGGACTCATCGGTACCTCCCAGCCAAATTATAGGGGTACTCTCCTTCCCCCTTAGGCCCCCGAGCCGCAAATGGGCCACACATAATCAAGACAGTAGCCTAGCTTCCCAGCTCGCCTCCAAGGCTGAGCTACCACTCAAGTCCGTTGAGAAATCCCCAACTCCCACAAGCAATCAGTCTAGTCTCTAGTCTGCAGCATAACAATACCTAATAGCTCAAAAAAAAAAAACCCTTCCCCCTCTCATGTCTTTTATCCTCCTTTTTCCCTAATCCCATTAGGTTTTTTTTTTCAAAAACCCTAAATCCCATTTCTTTTAAGTTTTTTTTTTTTTTAATTAACCCTAAGAATTCCCATCTTTATCAAGAGTCACACATCCCTACCTTTTCCATAAATTATGTTCTTTTTCTTAAAGCTCATTTCCCCCTCTTTTTTTTAAAAAACCTAAAAGGTAGATGCACTAAATAAATCTTTTCATTTATTATATATATATATATGTTTTTATTTACTTAATAGGCTTCAAGTTAACTATATTAATGAAGTTTCCCATTTTTAGTGGGTTGTGGTTTACCTTTGTATTTTATAATCACAAAAATAAATCTTCATTTTAGTGGTGGTCATATTTTTATATTTAATCAT
>JZKD02S1591667.1:410360-455695 GCA_000966675.3 Picea glauca | reverse complement strand
TTTTTTTTTTTTTTTAAATCCCCGAGTTTATTTAGATCCTTACTCTCTCTCCAGTTACCCCGAGAGTTTTATGAAGACCCAACCAATACTTAAGTGGGTTGTTGTGTGAATTTTCATTTTATGGTAGGGCCTTGTTTTTTTTTTTTTTTGTTTTTGTTTTTTTTAAGGTCACACTAAAATTTTTTTACCCTAGAAAAGTCTTAGGCTTAGGGCTTAGATTCTGAGCTAGGCGACGATTGGTTAGGGGAATTTATTAAGGGTTTATTCAAGTGTTGATGACTTAGGACTATTTAGGCTGACTCCTTCCTCCAAATTATTGCGGCGTGCCTTTCAGGATGCACCACGTGCTCCAAGGGTGCCACTCGCCAACTGAGTTTCTTTTGTGCGACGTGCCATTCAAGATGCACCATGTGCTCCAAGGGTGCCACTCGCCAACTGGACTGATTGGTAGACATCTATAACCCCTGGAGTCAACACTCCGCCAGGTAAACTTGTGGGAGACTAAGGGTTCAAAGGAATAAGGTCCCCGCCTTATTGCGCGCCCCTTAGAATCATCGTGAGCGACTGTCGCAGTCTACCCTCACGGCATCGTGGATCCTATCAAACTAGGTAATCATTAACCTACAGTTTGAGCCATAGCGGGAGTGCTAGTAGGCGGTGGCAGGGCTGTTGTCCACCCCTCTCCCTCAACCTCTCTGCAAATCGTGTGTGGCCCCTTTACTCCATATGTGAGTCTAGTCGACAAGCTATCGTCAGCCTGCATCATTAACAATCATGTCAGAAATGTCGACAACAAATCATTAAATTGAATGAAACATCATAGTAAACATATCAACACAAAAGCACACTCCCTAACTCAGTCCGGAGTCAAGGGGGTTCTACTGATGGCTCTGCATCCTCAAGGTAAAAAACCCTACACACTCAATAAAACTGAGTCAATAACACCTGTCTACATCAAATAGTAACACATCATGTTATCTGTCAATCACATCATAATCAAGTATAAATGGTCTAACATCATAAAAGTCCAGATCACTTGCGAGAAAGTGTCCTCAAATAATAAGGGTTCTCAGTACGTCAGAGCGGGATGTTACACATAGTCTGGTGTAGAGGTTTTTGTTAAGGTAATTTCACCCAACAATGCTTAGGGTTTTCTTGGGCCTCATGCTTGTCCTTTGTATCATTTTTCGAGGACCCTGTGTAATGAAAGATTACTTCATGTTATTTGTTTCTTTCTCCGAGTTCCTCAAAGTTTATGGGCTCGATATAAAATAATAGTCTTGTACTTGAGCCCTTTGGAAATCCTATTTCTTCGGTAAAGTTTCATATTAGTTCATGGTTTTGACTGTATACTCTGTAGGTTTTTCTTGGGTTTTCTACCCTATTCCGGAACTGGGTTTTCATCTGTGTGGAGGAGAATTTTCCCTTATGATTTTCATGTCATTGAGTTGTTTAGGTATAGATACATAGATATCATTTAACTCTACATTTTGTTTTAAATAAGTCTTCGATCTCTCAATTACTAAGGGGAAAATCTTAGTGCCTATTAAGGTTCCAATTCATTTTTGAGGTGGCACAACACGTTTTTTTTTTATAAACCTATCCTTTGTAATCACAAAATATATTATTGCCTGAGCATACAAATAACACTCGGCCTATAATATATTATCCATGTCCCAAACAACTACATGGTAAAAGGTTAAAAGATCTTGTGAGACAATTCTGGGAATACCTTACTCCTAACATGTTTAGATGAATTTCTCTCCTCCAAATTTGTAAGTAAGGTTCTTTTTAACCACATTTACTTCCCTTATTACATAAATCATTTATACTGGTATGAATACCATTTATGTCTTCTATCTAGTATCTTTATTTTAGATCTCTTGCAACCTGACCGAGGAATTACCCTCGTCCATTGTTCTAAAGATTTGAATGTCTTAATTGTTTTATTAAATCGTATCAAGGAAAGGAAACTCAAGATTATTTAGGGCTCTATTTGTGATTTTCATTTCCAAGAAGGTTTTGATTAAAAAAAGAGAATAAACTCGTAACCTCAATTCTGTGGTCAATTTGCCAATCCCATGGATCCTAGTTGATATTGTACATTCTTTTTTTTAATAATTGTTTTGGATGTTGCATGATTATTCTCCTTCTGAAATGATTGATAAATGTTTGGTTTCTATAATCTAATGATGGACACCTTTTGACTACGAGGGTACCCATCAGGTGATCCTTGGCCCCTCCACCCCTTCGGGTATGTGGATGATGTTCTCTAGGATGCAAGGAGGAAGGACTGCCTTTACTACAGAGTCCTCCAGCTAAGTGTTGTCTGAATTTTCACCTGCGTTGTCTCTTTTGTAAATATGTTTCCATGGTAATTTATTCTATATTCAACATATGAATTTTTGTTGCTTCCACTAAATACAAATTATAATTCCTTGGTCTTCTTACAGTTTTGGTTCTCACAAATTATTTGGATTCTAGGACATCATCTTATGCAAAAGGTACTCGGGTTCCTTTTATAGTTCTCTCAGAGTTTATCATTCCAGGTTCTATAAAAAATGACTCTGTCCTAGAATATCGATATCATGGAAATTTAAACCAGACTACTATAGCCACTGATATAAATGCAGTATTGCATAGAGTTTAATGCAGATTTGATTATTGGTCTATTTCTGGAATATGTAATAATTTTAAATATTTGAGTCACGTGACTTTTACTCCTACGCTAGTTGTAATGAAACATGATTGTTAGCTATTTATTCCAAGCTTATGGTTATGCATATTCTCTATTCTTCTTGTTTAAAAGAGTGAAGAGAATATTGTTATGAAAAGTGAGCGGTCTCTGTATTATGAAAAAGGAAACACCTGTTATGATTTTTGTGGCATAACTGACTGATCACTTTCCTTTATATCATTGGCATCTAGTTTTATGCATACAATAGGCATTTACGTGAGTCTGAAATTTTATACACACACACACACACACACACACACACACACATATATATAGTGGCTTCCTATTATATATAAGCATTTTAAGTCTTAAATAACGTTTGCATAATCTGATCTTCAAAGCTATTTATTACATCCTATGTATTTAATTTATATCCATATATGTCTAGGTAAATCTTAAGTTTCACGTTTATTTCCAGAATTTGATTTCGCATTCTTCAATCGACAAAAATCTTTGAGTTGGTTACTTATATGCAATAAATCACATGTCTGAAATTCTAGGGTTAGCACAATATGGATCCCATCTAGCTTAGATACATATTCCATATGCTTATATAAAACAGTCCCATCTACAGTTAATATACGCAAAATTTCTTACTAATAAAATTGTAAGAGTTATATTATATTTTATTTCACTCCAATAGTAATTTAATCAATAGAACAATTCATCTAGAATTAAAGATATGTATTATATCAGTCATTAAACAAATAACATTTGATCAGAGAAGGAGTAGACGAACATATCTAAGAAAATTGACGAACAACAAATGGAACAACCAAATTCCTCCCAACATTATAACGGAACAACCAATCTACTTTCTTCATTCACCCCCTAGCCTGACCATGAT
This sequence comes from Picea glauca, assembly GCA_000966675.3. Lineage (NCBI taxonomy): Eukaryota > Viridiplantae > Streptophyta > Pinopsida > Pinales > Pinaceae > Picea > Picea glauca. The sequence continues at coordinate 452,111 of JZKD02S1591667.1, read as the reverse complement.
CCCATGAGGGAAAAGTCCAAAACTCCTCCTTAGGAATAGTCCTTTAGTTTCATAAAAAATTCTCCTTGCCTCACACTCAAAAAACAATGTTCATAATAGAAAGACATAATTATTTTCCCCAGCATACTAGGCAACCTCCTACCTCCTCCCATATGCTATATATCCAAAAGCATTTGTGCCTTGGTATTTTACCCTTTGGAATTTTCACAGATTTCCAAATCCTTGATTTTCAGGGGCTGTCAATGGCCAAATTCCTAATTTTCCACTGGTAGCATTCATCCCTGAGGTAGTTCCAACATGTTCCCCACTCATGGAGTCATGGTCAACTAATTTCAACCTGGCTCTTCCATTTGTCCATCCACAATAAATATAAAAACATTTTTTTCTTACAAGTGTCATAGTCAAAAAGTTGGTTGGGTCAAATCAAATCTTTGCCCAACAATCATAATTATAATTTACAATTAACTAAATTTGAATTTTGGAATTGCCATAAATGACAATAATTTTCCAATTTCAAATTTACCAAAGACAGAAATAAATTCCTAAGTATTTTCAGACTTAAAATAATTTGTTTTTGGGATGTTACATTATGAGTCCAGAAACCTTAAAGAATATGAGAGTAATTATGCCACACATGAATTGGATATTTTTGTCATAGTTCATGCATTGAAGATGTGGAGACACTCTCTCATGGGAAAGAGATTAGAATTAAGGATGGACCATACTAGTATGAAATAACATTTTGGACAACCAAAATTGAATTTAAAGAAGAAACGATGGCTGAAATTTTTAAGTAGGTATGACTATGACATCAAGCATGGAGGGAAAATAAAATAAAGTTTTTGATGCACTCAACAAGAGAGTACATCTCATGCATGCTAGAACCATTAATATGCATCATTTATATTTAAAGAGTAGAATTTTAGATTTTGTTGTTACATATCAGCATTACATATAGGTAAAATAAATTTTATAGCAGGTGTTAGGCACCATTAAAATTTTATGTGAAATCAAGATTTCAGGACCTAGCGAGACACTAAATTGTTTTGAAATCTTGATAAACCAAGGAAGGGGATATATTTGGCAGGGAAATAACTAAAGCTGGAGAGAGCTCTAAATAATGGGCCGTGACGTGTCGCAGATTGTGAACTCTCTAGATCGATGGTCGATGATGATTTCAGGGGGAGAAACTGCACGAAGGTTAATTTCGGAAAGAGGGCCAAAATCTAAACCATTTTTTCATTCGGGGATATGTGGCGCCACCAGGTGCATTTCGGGGTGAAAAGAGGGTTTCCCCAAACCACTTCCTCACACCCCCGAAATTCGGAAAAGTAAAAAAAGGGCATTTTTTTGGATATTTTATTATTTTTTCGAGCATTGGACTATTTGAAACTTGGTGCAACCACCCTCATTCAATTGTAGCTCAACATTATGCCAATTCATGCCATTACTCCTCATTTCCAAGTATTTTTAAGCATAACCATGGAACCTATCATAACCTCATTAACAAAGAAAAACAAGTGGCAAAGAAAGGGACTGAAGCGTCAAAGGAATCAAAATCTCAATCAGGAAACATTTTCTTGCTAATCATTGTAACAGATTTCAAAAACTGAAACTATCCCTTTTAATTATTATAATCAATTTCAGAAATTGAAACGTTTCATTTCAATCATTGTAATCAGTTTCAAACTAGAGGAACTCAACTTGTATGAATATTAGGAGTTCCAAATGTATTAAGGGTTGGAAGAAGTGAAAGGGCGGATTTTAGCTATTCAAAGTTTGAATGTAATTTTCTGAAGCTAGATAGATTACACATGCATAAGTCTTAAATTTTTCATGAAAAGATTCTAATGGTGGTGATCTGAGTTGTGTCTCCTCTCTTTGTATGTATTTCCTATATGCTTAAATTTCATTTTCATTGTATTTTGTTTAAATTAGATACTTAAAGGCACACAATTCATCTTGTGATGCTCTTGGCTGAAGAAATTTAAGTTGTGTTAAGTTCTTCCTAACTAATGTGAGAATTCATTTAGTTAATGCTCTAATATAATTATATGTTTTTCCTTTCTTCTTACAATCTGCAAATCTACAATTTATAACTTAGATTTATCGCCTAATTTATCCTTTATCCTATGGAGAGATACATTGACCATTCAGTGCTTCTATTCATTTTCAAAAGTTTGAATCCATAGCCCTAAGTGTCCCTTCCCTTCATTTTCGGAAAAAAATATAAAAACCCTTCAAAGCAACAAAACCTAGCCATTGAATTGCCAAAGAAAACTCATTATTAAAGACCAAGTGACACGAGAGAGCCCTCTCTGAGCTGAGAAAGCTAGCACCTAGATCTAAGGTTGGTCTGTAGGTTACCTATGTCATTTGTTTTACCATCCGAACAAATTAACAGAGTGCTAACATTCTGGCGTCGTTGCCGGGGAATGAAAGTTGCATTTTCCCTTGGAGAAACGACAAGGTTTAGACCCGATTTCTGATGGTGGATAGAAGTTAGACACAATAAGGTTGTAAATTTCCACATGGAGACTCTAATAAAGCTTCAAATGTGATTTAGAGACTCCATTGAAAGATGAGATCCATTGACAGAGGTATGAAAGGACATCATGGGAGAAAACAAGTACCTAAAGTTGATTGTTTTCCAAGACATGATTTTTTTTGTTATTAATTACCTTTTGTCCTTTCCTGAACATGATAAAGAAATTTTTCTTTACCTCTTTCATTCAAATGATGATCATGAGAATCTTGCACTTGTATATCCTCCTCTTAAAGTTGTACATATATTCCCTCATTGTATCACTGATTTTGATCAAAAAATTCCATATGAGCCATGTGGTGACCATATCCAAGTTGATGAGCCTCATGAAATCAAGGTTGATATCTCACCTCATGTACTTGATCCAATACCCTCCAAGATTCAACATAGATATAGAGCTTCAAAATTACCTCTCATCCTTCATAATTTTCTTCCAAAACACTATAAGTACTTGACTATATTTGATGGAGAACCTAATGCCATCACAACTGAAAAAAACATACAAGATTTTGAACATTTTATGGATTTGTTTGAGATTGATCATGATGATTTTTGTATGAGGGTCTTCTCTCAATCCTTGAAAGGGGATACCAATAACTAGTTTAAAACCTTGCATCTAAATACAATTAGCTCATGGGAGGAATTGAAGAATGTCTTTTTGAAATTTTGGGGCAAGAGAAAATATTTGGATCCACATATTACAAAGTTCTATGCTTTGAAAAGGCATAGAAATGAAACTATTTCTACATTTAGTAGAAGGTTTTCTAGTATATATTACAAGTTTCCCAAAGAAATTCAACCCACTAAAGATTCTTCCATACTCCATTATGCATCAACATTTCATCCAAATATGTCTTTCCTTCTGATGGAAAGAAGATCTAAGTCCTTACAAAAAATGTTTAATGATACTAAGGAGATTCAACACAATATTCAAGCATGTAAACAGATTCAAGATGAGGAAGTGGATGCTAAAGAACATGACAGTAAATATGAACAAAAAACAGTTGTTTTGAATCTTGAGAAGAGGGTTAAGAATAGCATATGTCCTCTTGAAGTTATAAATGCTAATTCTATTGCAAAGAATTATATTCCACTTATTGAAAAAGAAGGTGCTAATTTAGCTTTCGATCCATCCCATGATAAGCATGGGGATGACTGTTGTATGTATTCATGTGTAGACACTCAAGAAAATGAATTTCCAAATCATCTTGTTTAAGAACAGGTTGATATCCCAATCTTTTTCACGTTAGATGACATTGCAGATGTTGTTGATTTTCCTATATATGATGAATGTGATGATGATTACGATGTTGAATTCCTAGAACAACTAGTTGCATGTTCTCTATCAGAAAATGTTCCTTTTCAGTAGTGTAATGAGAGAAATCAACCTACATATCACAATTACAAAGAAGGATGTGAAGAAAGTATTGAATCAACTGAAGGAAATTCTTTACCATTATGATTTTCTTCATTTAAATTGTTGAAATAAAATTTGAAGATCATCACTAAAGAAAATGAATATTTGTTCGTGCTAAATCACACTGATTCACTGGAACAAATTGACAAGAAATTGCATCAATATTATCATGTGTTTGATGACCTTGTTACTTGTTATATAGAAGGTTATTTCAGTTCAGATTTGCATCCTATGCTCAACTACCAGCTTGCAAATAAAGATGATGGTCAATCAACGTCAGTGTTAGATATGGATTGCTTACCACTAGGGATTTCACTTCAGCCAACATTGTCTTTTGATTCAGAACATTATTATTTTGAGCAGTCTCAACAGATTTTTTAGCCTCTTTGTGGCAATCAAAAGGTTGAATTACCTGAAAACAAGGATGCAGTGGAAGGGGTGAAACATGATTGTTGTCTTATGCATGTTTTGGAGGATCCATTTTCACTTTTGTTGGAGGCGGTAAACAGTCCCAATGTTTTTAATTTTTTGAGATTTGAATTTATAGATAAATTTTTGAATGAATTATCAGTAAACAAGATTTAGAGAAAGAATATGTAAAGAAAGAAAAAAATTCATAAAATGCTTGCATGGTTTCATTTCCATTATTATTTCATTTGATTGGTAGTTCATTTTAGTAGTTTTACTGTAGATAGGAGTGTGAAAATAAGCTTGTTGGTCAAGTAGTTTTAAGTTTGGGTTTTTAGTAGTGTGTACATTCATATTGTAGTGGTGTATTTAGTGTTCATTTTTCAGTTGAGAGCAGTGTACAGAATTGGATTTTTAGTGGACACTGGTGACAGGTTAGAGCAGGGTACAAACATGTTTTTGGAGTAGCCCAATGGATCAGGCACTGAGTCTACGAGTTCTTTGATACCTTGATAGGAGGATAGCATCCCTATTTGTAGCCCATGTTAGTCACCATTAAATTTTTATGTGAAATCGATATTTCAGGATCTAGAGAGATACTAAATTGCTTTGGAAGCCTGATAAACCAAGTAAGGGGATAGATTTGGTAGGGAAACAACTAAATCTAGTCGGAGCGCTAAATGATGGGGCCCGATGCATCGCAGATCATGAACTCTTTACGTCGATGGTTGATGATAATTTTGGGGGGATAAATCATGTGAAGGTTAATTTTGGAAATCGGGATGAAATCTAAACTGTGGTTTTCATTCGAGGATACGTGGAACCACCAGGTACATTTTAGGGTGAAAAACAGGTTTCCCCAAACCACTTTCTCTGATCCATATTTTATGAGAAGAGCAAAATAAATACAGATTATTAACAGATTCTTAACACAAAATAACAGAGATACAATAAAATTGGTTTTCTATTCAATAATGAAATAAGTTGAAACTGTAAAATGTAGCAGAAACAAGCTTGCTGGAATGGTGGTGGCTTATCTCTAAGAAGAGATGTGATGGTTATGCTCATTCGCAAGAAGATGATTACAATGAGGATCTGAATAATGGTGGGAAATAAGCGAAGGAGATCCACGTTGAACACTAGGTGTAGGCCAAGGAAAGGAGGAATGTTGAGCTCAAAAGAATTATACCCCATGGCCTTGGTGATGGTGTACATCCCATAATGGAGTGGGTGAAGCTTTCGATGGGGTCCTGTAAGGTGTTCTTTCTGCAAGTGAAACCAAACTTTGTCTCCTACCTGAAAATTATGTGGCACCCGATGTTGATTATGGAGTTGTTTGTACTTGTCATTGGACTTCTATAGGATATCCTGAACCTATTGGCAAATGTGTTGGATCCTCTCAATGAGCGGGTGTCTTTGTCAGCTTCAGTTGGAATAGGAGATGAATCGGTAGAGGTGACCTCCAGGGGAAGTGCAACATCTATGGGACCCAATGGTTGGAATGCCAACCCCACCTGAAAGGGGTTGTGGCTAGTTGAGCTATGAAGGGCTCAGTTGTAGTTATGTTGTACATAAGTAAGGCTATCATCCCATGCACGAGGGCGCTTCGAATTATAAATGTGAAGCATATTCACATCCATTCGATTTATGACCTCGGTTTGGCCATCTTCTTGGGGGTGAAAGACCATGGATTTGGTTAGCTTGGTGTCCAGCAGTGACCAGAGGCTCGACCAAAATGTGTTGAGAAATCAATTGGCCCTATCTGAGACAATGGTTTGTGGGAGTCCAAAATGTACCTAGACCCATTCAAAGAAGACCTTGCAAGTGGCCTTTGCTACGATGCTCTTCTTGTAGGCAACCATAATCGCCATCTTGGAAAAGTGGTGAACAACCACAAAAACAGTCATTTCCTCGCTTGGTGGAGGGGAGGCCCGACATGTAATCCATTGAGGTGGATTCCCATGGCCTGTTAGGAGTAGGAAGACAGGTGTATAGGCCCTGTTTCTTAGTGGTTGGTTTGGAAATAACGAAGGTAGTGGAGGACCTGATATACTTGTTGACCTCTTGTAGGAGTTTCGGCTAGTAGAAATGTTTTTGTAGCATCACCAATATCTTTTTGATGTTGAAGTGTCCTGCCACCTGACTATAGTGGGCTTCCCAGATCAGCTTCACTCACTCACTTGATGGAGCAAAAATATGGCCTAGATGACACAACAACCCATCTTGAAGATATTAATTATCGACAACTATATTTTCACCCAACATTTGGTAGGTGGTGGTGAAGTCTGGGTATGTCTCATAGAGTTGGGGCCATCCAAAGGTCTCATGGCTACAATATTCTAGCATCATGGTAAGTGTCATGAATGGTGGTCTGTTGAGGCAATCAATGACACGATTGGTGCTTCTTGTTTTATACTTGGTGTTGAGGAGGAATTGTTGGAAGTATGTGGACCACTTTTGATGGCGGTCACTATGCAATTTTCCTTGTGTCTGCATAAACTACAGTGGCTTGTGATTAGTGTGGATGATTGTCTCCTTCCCAAGAATGTAATGTCTCCACTAGCAACAAGCTTGCACAATGGAGTACATTTTTTTTTCGTAAGTAGGGTACTTATGGACATCATCAGATAGTGTCTCACTATGATAGGCCACGGGGTGGCCATGATGCGTAAGAATGGTGCCCACAACATAGTCTGAAGCATATGTCTCAATCTCAAAGGGATGTTGCAGGTCTGCTAGTGAAAGTACTAGGGATGAGCACAAGCGTTGATTCAAATGATCGAACGCTTGTTTTTGGGACCGACCCTATGAAAATTTTTCCTTACCACCACCCCTAGTGATTTTGCTGAGAGCCCATGAAATATGGGAGAATCCCAACAAAAAACTGCAGTAGAAATTGGAAAGGCCCAAGAAGCTCTGAAGCTCAGTGAGTGTGGTTGGGGTTGGCTAGTCACAGATGACCTAGATCTTGGCTGCATCCACATGTACACCATGATGATCAATGATTGTATCCCAAGAAATGGACCCTTTCCATGCCGAAGGAGTATTTTTCCAAGTTGGCGTATAGGTTGTTCTGTCACAGGGTGTGCAAAACCTACTAAATATGATACAAGTGTTTGGCCCAAGTCTTACTGGAAATGAGAATGTCATCCAGATACACCACTACAAAATTATTGGTGAATGGTCGCAAGATATTGTTTATCATCCTCATGAAAGTGGCCGGAGCATTTTTCAAACCAAAGGGCATGACCAACCATTCAAAAAGGCCTTCCTTTGACTTGAAGGAAATCTTCCATACATCTGTATGTTCTATCGGGACCTGGTGGTAGTCAGACTTTAGATCAATTTTATTGAAGTATTTATCCCCCGTGAGTTGATGAAGGAGGTCGTCGATTCAGGGAATCAAGTACTGGTTTCTGACTATGATTTTATTCAGATCCTGGTAATTAATGCAGAGACGCTAGGTTCCATCTTTCTTCTGTACCAACATGATTGGGATCCTACAAGTTGATGAGTTGGGACAAATGTGCCCCTTGTGGAGAAGTTCTTGAATTTGTCAATTGATCTCCTCATTCTCTAGTAGAGAGTGACAATAGACTGGCCCATTAGGCAGAGATGCACCAGGGGTCAGATCGATGAGGTGCTTGACTTGGAAGTGCAGAGGTACCCTGGTAAGTGAGGAGAAGATATCCAAGTATTCTTCCACAACCTTATTTACTTGCTTTTGTTGTGTGGAGAGGTCGTCCGCAAAGACCCTGGATGTGGCTATGATATTTCTCTTATTCTAAGAGTGAATAAAGAAGAATATAAACTTCCCCATATGAGATATGACCTTCCTGCATTTCTTATCAGAGATCAAGGAAATAACACTAGGTGGGATTGCCTCAGGTATCTTGTAGAATTTCCTGTTCAAAGTAATAATAACACTATGAGGCCTAGACTCATATACAACATGATGTTTCCATAAATAAGGTTGGATAAAAAGAACATCACAAACTTTGAGAGGAGAAAAATCACACAATACCTCTTCTTTGAAGGGCTTGATGACGTATGACAGTCGACACTATTGGGATATGTGGAAATCCCTTCCTTGGTGTATCCATCCAATGCTGTAGGGTTGTGAGTGAGGCGTTGTGGGTAGGGCCATCCACTTGATGACCTTTGCAGATATGAGGTTCTTTTGGCTACTGCTATCAATGATGAAGTGCAACGGGGTGCCTTTTACCCACATTTGCGAATAGAAGAGGCGCTCTCATTTTTTTGTCTCATTTGGTTCACCAGGTTGGAGCTTGGTGGTAGCAACGGTGGCACTGGGTTCTACATCAATGATCCGTATTCCCCTTTCTAGTTCTGGCTCAGAGTCAGAATCCACATCTCATTCAGAGGCTTTCACTTCAACCACTAGCAACTGATTTGAGAGAAAATCAACAGTGTTATTCCAAGGGCTCTTATGGAAGTCACACCACTTACTGGTATCTTTCTTTGTCTTTCCAGTGTCCTTATTTTCTTGTGGCTTGGATTGGTTCTCCTGATACTGCCCATATTTTATCTATTCTTTGTTCTTTGGATTGGGGCCACCCTTTCCTGGATTTTGTTGTGAGGGGTTCCCAGGCCCAAATTGCCACGTCTTTTGTTTGAGCTTCTACTCGATTTTGACGGCATATCGGTAGGTCACGCCCAAGGATGAGATGTCTAGAAATTCCATTTCAGTTTGGATATATCCATGCATAGCACTGCGATACTTGAGCACGAGATGTCGCTCCAAATATTTGATACCCAACTTGGTGCGGAAGGTACGGAAGATATTTGTGAAATCTGGCACTGCTTGGTCTCTTTCTTCCCGCAGTGTGGCCCATTTGGTATATAAGTCATCATAACTTTCGATAGGGTAGTATTGTTCCTTAATAGCATCCCTGAAGGAATCCCAAGTGGCTGTGACTATAAATAATGAGAGTTTCTTTGTTTCCTTTTTCTCACATAATGTTTCCCACCAATATTTGACATGGGGGACGACTTTGAGGAGCGCAAAAGTAATATTTTCTCTATTCAAGAAGTTATGGATAGAAAAATACCCTTCTAGCAGATTCAACAACTTTTCTATAGCATATGCATCTACCTGACCTTCAAATATAGGAATATTGAAGTTTATTTGTACCTTGAAGGGGGTGGTGCCTCCGCTCGAAGAAGATGTGTCACCTGTCGGTAGTCGCTGAAGGATTTTCACGAAACTATCCATCATCTTGTTCCTTTGTTGCGTGAGGGATTCCTCAATCAATAGTTTGAAAGGATCTCTCTTCCCTTCATATTTATCTTCTCCTACCATGAGAGATCGCTTGGGCATGCGAGAGCTTTTTTCCTCAAGAGAAGCAAGCTCAAGACCCAACTCTTTGTACTCTGACCTCGTTGGGGACATGCATTAAGATGACAAGGACAAGACCTCTTTGATTCCACTGATCCAGATTTTATGAGAAAAATGAAATGAATACAGATTATTAACAAATTCTTAACACAAAATAACAGAGATACAGTAAAATTGGTTTTCTATTCAATAATGAAATAAACTGAAACTGTAAAATGCAGTGGAATCAAGCTTGCTGGAATGGTGGCAGCTTATCTCTCAGAAGAGATGTGACAACTATGTTAATTCACAAGAAGATGATTACAATGAGGCTCTGATGGACTTTTACAATAAACAAGAATGAAAAAAGCCCTAGACATCCAAAAAACCTAACCCTAGGAGATGAAGCGCTAAAAGTCATGTGCACCCCGTTTGGGTAAGTTGGTACATTAACTTCCCGGGGTCATAACTTTTGCATACGATCTCTGTTTTAGGCGTATGATAGCCCGTTGGAAAGGTAGAATTGAGGAGATTCATTTTGGGGCCACAATAATGCCTTAGACTGTCATTGAGTTGGGACTATCCCAAAAAACCTTCATTTAGGCCCTCAAAATGGGCCTGGAAGTGAAAACTGCTAAAAATAGTAAATTGCCAAAATTGCCATAAAACTATTTTGAGCCAGTTGGAAAAGGTGGGTGGCCACCGATATCCATATGGATCATCCTCACACCCCAAAAATTTAGAAAAGTATAAAAGGTATTTTTGTTGGTTATTTTATTATTTTTTGAACACTAGACCGTTTGAAACTTGGCACGACCACCATCATTCAACTGCAGCTCAACAATATGCCAATTGCATGCCATTTCTACTCATTTCCAAGTATTTTTCATCACAACCATGGAACCTATAATAACCTCAGTAACAGAGAAGAAAAAGTGGCAAAGAATGGGACTAAAGTGTCATAGGAATCAGAAGCTGCATCATGAAACATTTTCTTGCTAATCATTGAAATTGTTTCTTGCTAATCATGAAATTGTCCCTTCTAATTGTTGTAATCAATTTTAGAAACTGAAATGTTTCATTTCAATCATTGTAATATGTTTCAAACCAAATGAACGCATCTTGTATAAATATTGGGAGTTCCAAATGTCTTAAGGGTTTACAGAAGTGAAAGGGCACATTTTAGCTATTCAAAACTTGAATGTAATTTTTTGAAGTTGAATAGAATACACATGCAGAAGTCTTGAAGTTTCCATGAAGAGATTTTAATGGTGGTGATCTGAGTTTTGTCTCCTCTCTTTGTATGTATTTCATGTACACGTAAATTCCATTTTCACTTTCTTATGTTTGAATTGGATAGTTAAAGGCCCAAAATTCATCTTATGATGCTCTTGGCTGAAGCAATTTAAATTGTGTTAATTCCTTCCTAACTAATGTCATAATTCATTTACTTAATTCTCTGATATAATTATATGTTTTTCCTTTCTTCTTACACTCTAAAAATCTACAATTTATAACTCAGATTTATTGCCTCAGATTTATAACTCTAGAGATCTCCATTGACTAGTCAATTCTTCTATTCATTTTTGTAACTTTGACTCAATAGCCCTAAGTGCCCCTCCCCTTCATTGCCATAAAAAATTATAAAAACCCTTCAAAGAAACAGAACCTAGCCATTTAATTTTCAAACAAAACTTATTATTAAAGACCAAGTGACAAGAAAATTCCCTCTCTGAGTTGAGCAAGCTAGTACCCAACTCTAAAGTTGGTTTGTAGGTTACCTTTATCGTTTGTTTTATCAGTCGAAAATATTTGCAGAGTGCTAACAATAGGAAAAAGTATATTAGAAAATTAAAGAGTATGAGAATAAGGAAGATGGATTACTTATGCATAAGAATAGAACTTATGTTCCTAGTTTCAGAGAGCTTAGGAATTTGGTGTTAAAAGAAATTGTGTGTAATGTTCCATATAATAGACATATGGGTTACTAGAAAAAAAATTGTAGTAGTAAGACTCCAATTATTTTGGTCTGGACCGAAGAAGGACGTTGTTGATTACATTGATAGATGTATGGAATGTCAGAGAGTGAAATCTTAACATAGACACCCTATGGATTTCCTACAACTACTACCCATTCCAAAGTATAAATTGGAAGTGGTAACCATTGATTTCATAACTAAGTTTCTCAAGACAACAGGTAAACATGATTAATTAATGGTAGTTATGGATAAATTGACAAAGGTTGTTCATTTTTTCCCCATAAAAATGATTTACATAACAACTAATATTGCATTAATTTACATAAGGAAAATACTAGGTTGCATGGAATACCTAAGGAAATTGTTTCAAATAGAGACAAAAGGTTTACTTAAAATTTATGGAGAGCATTGTTTATAGGATTTGGTACAAATAAAAAAAAATTCACAAAATACCATTCATAGTTAGATGGGTAGATAGAAAGATTCAACGAAGTAATTGGAGACATTTTGATAATGTATGTGATAAATAAGCCATGCAAGTGGGAAGATTACTTTCATTTGATTGAGTTTACATATAATAATAGGTATGAAGTTTCATTTAAGATGAATCCATTTGAAGCTTTGTATGGTAGAAAATGAAATACTCTAGCAGATAAAGTAGTACTTGGGCCATAGTTTCTCAAGTACATGGAAGACGAGATGGTTAAAATTAAGAATAATTTGAAGGCATCACAAGATTGACAAAAGAGTTATGCAGATACAAATAACAACTATAGAATTTAAGGTGGGAGAGCATGTGATTTTGAAAGTGAATCCCAAGAAGAGCTTAATAAATCTAGGAAACTGTACAAAGCTAGGAGCAAGATTTTATGGTCCATTTGACATATTAGATAGAATAGGGTCAGTTGCATACATGTTTGGATTTATTGCTTCCATGAATGTGCATATTGTATTTCATGTCTCTTTTTTGAAAAAGTACATACATGATGCTAACAATGTTATTGATTGGGATTTGGTTCAGGTGGAGCTAAAAGGAGAATTTCAAGTCCATCCAGTGCACATATTGGAGAAAAAGTAAAAGTTATCTCGAATCGAGTCATAGAACTGGTAACAGTTCAATGGAATTGCTATGGTCAAAATATGCTACTTGCGAGCATGAGGTTTCCATGAAGGCAGAGTTCATGACTTTTTGAAGAATTTTGAAATTTTTATTGGCACTAAAGATAGTGCCAAAATAAGGGGGAGGGGAATGTAATTCCCCAGTTTTGATACCCTAGATTAGGTAATGTATTTTTTTATTTTACGAAAGGCTAGAGTGCCCAAACAATTAAAACAAGTTGTATTTCCTAGGAAATGTAATGTTGTAATCACTATTAATAATAAAATACATCACCGGCTACAAGACGAACAAGGACAAGAGTTATAGGGGGGTATGATTCCATAAGAGAGGGGGGTAAAGGGTCTAAGTCTTTTATTATTATTTTAGTTACCCATATTGGTTTTAATTGAGAAAAATGGTTACATGATCTTCTTTGGTAATAGGACACGTGGTCCTTTATTTCCAAGTAAATATATAAGCCTATATTGTGGGATGTTTGGGGGTTATTCTCCATTCAATCTTGCACTCTTTCATCCATTGTTTCTTATTTATAATTACTCATTAATTCTTGTTGTTGGTCAGGATAGGGTGGTAGAATTGATGAGGAAGAAGTGATTGTTTTTTAGTTGTAGTAATGAGCGGTGTATTCCAGCCTTGAATTAGTCCATACATTTCTGAAATGCAATGGCATGCGTTAATTTTTTTTCATAGTTGCAAATCCAGAAAGTCCAAACATAGAAATTATTGACCAGATGAATTAGATCCATATAAAGAAGTGGAAGGGTTTCCTTATCTTTGGGTGGTTCAATCTCGAGAGAATATGTAACATCTAGTTCCACGGATCACATTATAACATTGACTTATTATTTCAGGACACTTATGCGTAAGTGATCCGGTATAAAACTTTGTACATTATGATTTTCAATTTACTTTTATTCTTATGCCTTGATTATGAGTTATACTGTGATGAGCAATGAGATTTATATGATGCTTCTAAATGTATATATATTGACAGGAATTACAATGAGTTTTCCTGAGTGTGAAAGAAATGTGATAGGTTGAGGATGCAGATGGCATCAACAAACCTCCTTGGAATCTGAATTGAGTCACGTAATGGATCTGTATTTGGTTTGAGTATTTGATTTATACGCATCTATTATATGATAATTTTAGTGTGGATTTTATGTATATGGATTATTCACATTGTCCTTGTGAGTGGATGCATGCATGACGATGCTTGCTAATCTAACTGACATATGGAGTAAAGGGGTCATGCACATAAACTAGACATATTAGAGAGATGTGGGGAAACGTCTTTGTCACAACCTACTAGAACTCTCATTGTGACCTGAAATGAAGGTTAACGATAACCTTGTTCAAAAATTTCCATGATCATGTGAGGGCATATTGAGACAGTCACTCATGAGGAATTATAAGGGGTGCGCAATAAGGGAGAATCATTATTCCTTAAAAAATCCCCTAGTCTCTCACAAGGTCAACCAATGGAGTGTTGACTCCAAGTGTCTAAGAAACTTCTCAAACTAGTCAATGGTGAGTGGCACCCTTGGAGCATCAAAGTGTGTCTTGAAGGTAACGTCACATAAATAAATTGGTGAGTCAATAAAAATCTAGATGGACTAGAAAATATAAATGAATACTTAGACCTTGTTAGAAAAGAGCATACAATTAATTATTAAAATATAAAGGATAAAACTAACAAAGAATCTAAGTCTAAGAGGTTTGAATAAATAAAATAATTATAATGGTTAAAGGAATTTAGAGTTAATAAATTTAGTAAAACGAGAACAATCAAAAGTTGGGTTGGTGCACATGTGTGCATGAAAATAATAAAAATAAAATTTTAATTTAAAGAAATTCAATTCATGAGAGAATAGGTGGTCAACATAGAGTTAGTATCCTAATTCAATCAACCACTAAGTCCTAACTAAAAGAAAACTCCTAATCAAACTCAAACTAAATTTTCGCTAGGGGATATAGTAAAGGAGGGATTGGGGAACTAAGAGAAAACTAGCAGTGAAAATAGGAACTCGTTGTGGGTTTGAGAGAAAAACTTAATTAATTAAATTAAAAAGGGATTTAATGTTGTGGGTGTGAGAGAAAATACTTAATTAATTAAATTAAAAAGGGATTTAATGTTGTGGGTGTGAGAGAAAATACTTAATTAATTAAATTAAAAAGGGATTTAACATGTGCAACTTGGGGAGAGTATGGAACGTGCATGTGTTGTGTGTGAATAATCCTTAATTTAATTATTTAAAATTGTTTATTTGTGCATGAGGCGTGTCATTTCAATTTTTTTCCTATAAAAGAAATGGCAAGTTTACTTGTGAAGAATTGGGCTGAAAACTTGTGTAATAGGTAGGAGCCTCTCCTTGTGAGGGCAAGTTTGTGCTATTGAGTTTTGGTTTTCTATGTGTGGCCCCTTTGGGGCTTGGAGGATAAAGAGGAAGAAGAGTACTCCTAGATTTTCCTGGGAGGAACCGGTGACATTCTTGAATTAGCAAGCGAAAAGGAGAACGTGTACAAGATGGAAATTAAAAAACATCCCCCAAATCATCATATTTACAAGGTTACGGTACTATGTTTTAAATAGTTACTCTTGATTACATTGTTAATTTCTAAATGTTGATCATGATACATCAAGTGTAATGTATATAAGAATTGATAATTATTTGATTGTGGAGACTTATTCTATCTAATTTTATTTCAATATCAGAATCTTATTGATTTGAAATTTCGACTAGTTATTACATAACCATTGTATAAAATAAATTGAATTGAGTTGGAATTTCTCTTAACTAACATGGATAAGTTGTAATCCTTCTCATTTGAGTAAAAATTTGGCTTCTCTCCTAATTAGATAGTGGCATTAACTTTCTTTTGAATCGTTTATTATTTCAATCGCTTCACTCGTGAAGAATTTTTATTATCTCACCTTATATTTAACGGCATAACCTATTTCTTCCTAGTGAGAAGATAATCCACTCTCATCATTCTAATTAGATGAATTACATCGTATTAGAGATCTGATTCGATTGTGTTCCCAAAATGAATTTTATTAATTTGATCTTGTTGCGAATAAATTTTGATGTATTAATTTTGGACATTGTATTAGTGTCGTAATAGTTGGTGCTAACTTAAAAATATATATAATAAAGAGAGGATTTGTTCCAATTTAATTTGAGCATACACCCATGGATCTGATTTGCAGATCAGTTGAAGAATGTTTATTGGAAGGAGTTAGGAAGGAGATACTTAAATTTAACTCCTGTTGTTATTTTAATTGAATGGCTTTCTCCTTGTTGTGCCATGTTTATTGTACACACATCTTCCTATTCAAAGTTTATTTCATTCTTTTTGAGGCCTTCCATATTTTTCATGTTGATTTCTTATAGGATTCTAATCAACATCCTTGCATCATTTTTATTTATCTTTTTCTTTCATGAATTAATCGTTGGGGCTTGTAGTTTCTCTCTTTTTAGTTATCATCCATCTCACTCTTGAATATTGTATTGTGAGGATGGGTTTCTTTATTCCTTGGATAGAATGTCATAGGGTGACCTTATGTAGTACAAGACTTTTTGTTCTTTTGTGTGCCGCTAGTAACCCAAATGGATGTATCCTTAAAACATCTTTTTGGGGCTATCCATCCCGTCGACACGAAGGGTAAAGTGGTTTAGGTTGACTCCATCTTAGCTTGGGACTTATTTGTTGGGTGTTGTTATATGTCTAATGTTGAGTCGACTGGATTTCGATGTTTGAATCGCATGGGATAGTGTTGTAGTCCTATAATTGAGTAATCCTTTACTTTCATAATAGTTGTAGTCCTAGAATTGAGTAATTTGTAGGCCAAGAGTACGCATGCTTAAGTAATATTAATTCTCACCTTCAAGCATTTCCATTTAATCAGGGTGCATCTCGGGCATCAGGCCAATGGGTATCTCCTTTTTAGTAGATTTATTCCTTACCGTTGATTTCTCCGTAGTGGTTTCATTTTTGTTTTGAGTTCTCTTCCATTTTTAACAAGCAGTTTCGATACTTGGTGAATAAGAGACTTGATTTTTACTTTAATGCTAAATCTATTTAATTATTTCCGTAAATATTTGGAAGCTTTACAAATTACGAGTACTTTTATTCTTCCTTATAATTAGCTATATAAGGATGGACCGAGGCCTTGCTTGTAACAAGTTTCTCCATCGTCAAAATATATTCTAACTTCTTGAAACTTTAGTTACTATCGTTCTAATTTTAAATCATGCTTATTCCTAATCATTACCTATAAACTAAGTACTTGAATTGCTATTTATGGTAAGGAGTGTTGTTTGATTAGATATCATATAATACTAGTGTTGTTGATAAGAACCGTTAACCCTTTCATAATTAGATGGAATCGATGTTTATATGAAGGAAGTGAGCTTCAAGGCATGACTCCTTCTAGACAGAGAGGGAAGACATTGCATCGCAATAACATACACATGTTAGGAAGACATCTTGGCACCACGATACACCCAAAGACCTTGCATTTTCTACACCACGTAGAATGACTACTAGAAAGAGGACTCTGTATAGAGAACCACCACAGAAACAACAACATTGTCCTCACCACCAACAACAACACCAAAGACCTTTTCAACAGAACAAATCAGTGTCCTTGAACCGTAGACAAACATATTTTTCTTCTAGAACTAGGAGCACCGACCCTAAGAATGAATCTTGGACTTTTGGAGAGACACACTATGAGAGGGATTATCCTATTGATAAGGAAATATATGTCGGATCAGCAAGATAGGCGAAAGTTGGAGATTTGGGCAAGGCCCATAGGATTCATGTAGTGGTTAATAACCGTTAGGACGAGAATTAGTCTACAGTACTCAAAACTTTAGGTATGATAGTTGATCAACAACTTAGTGTTTTGATAAATCTAGGAGCTACTGAGATTTGTATATCTAGTGTTTCACTTAAAAGAATTAGGTGAAGGAAGTCAAACAAGATGAGTTTAGTTATGTAGAAATGGCATTTGGTGCCAAGAAAATGGTTGGAGGAAAAGTTAAGGATTGTAACATTAACTTGGGTGAATTCGTCATAAGTGTAAACCTACATGTTACAATCTTGGGATATTACGCCATTATGATTGGAATGGATTGGTTAGAGTCACACGATCAACTATAAGATGAAATGTTTAGGTTTATCTGATGATTTAGGACAGATTAGAGTAATTTTGGGAAGAAACCAATGAGTGTGATAGAGATTTATTGCTTCTATACAATTACAAAAAAGTATGCACAAAGGATGTAAGTTGTATGCTATTTTGGTGCTTAAAAAAAATGGTGATACAAAAGGATTAGAAAACCTTCCTGTAGTATCAAAGTTTGTTGATGTTTTTCTTGAAGAATTACCAGGGTTTCCACCATAAAGAAAATTAGAATTTACTATCGATATAAAGCCTGGAACAAAAATGATTGTTATGACACCTTATCGGATGTAGACACTGGAATTGCAAGAGTTAAAGATGCAATTGAAATATTTATTGGATTTGGGACTTAGACGTCCAAGTGTATCATCGTGGGGTGCACTAGTGATTTTTGTAAGGAAGAAAGATGGATCATGGAGGCTTTGCATTGACTATAGTCAATTAAACAAAGCCACGATCAAGAATCAATATTTGTTACCTAAGATTGATGATCGATTTAATCAAATGAAGGGAGAAATGATGTTTTCAAATATTAACTTGAGATTGGGATATCATCAATTATGAATCAAAGAGGAAGACATTCCTAATACCACATTTAAGACAAGATTCAGACACTATGAGTTGACAGTTTTACGATTTGGATTGACGAATGCCCCAGGCATATTCATGATTTTAATGAATGGGGTGTTCCACAAATACCTGGAAATGTTTGTCCAAGTATTTATTGACCATATACTAATTTATTCTTGGATGAAGGAAGAGCATGATGAACACTTGAGATTAGTTTTATGGTGTTTAAGAGAAAACAAGTTGTACGAAAAGATGTCAAAATGTTCATTTGATATGACAAAGATTCATTATTTGGGATGTATTATATCTAGAGAAGGTATCACTATGGATCTAACAAAGGTTGAGGCTATTATGAAATGGCCATCACCGACAAATATACAATAAGTATGTAGTTTTATGGGATTAGCATGTTACTATGGATGCCTTGCCAAAGGATTTTCAAATATAGCAAATCTAATTACGAAATTGCAGAAGAAGAACAAAAAATTTCTATGGTCTGAGAAATGTTAGGAATCATTTCAGAACTTAAGGAAATTTTAACAACAACACTGATATTGAAGGTTCCAGATATGGTCAAGTGTAACATCCCGCTCTGATGCACTGAGAAAACTTATTTTTTTAGGACACTTGCTCGCAAGTGATCTGGAGTTTTATGATGTTAAAACATTTATCCTTGATTATGATGCGTTATGATAGATGAATTGATGTTTTACTGAATTGACATAGACAGGTGCTATTGACTCGGTTTTACTGAGTGTATAGGGTTTTGGACCTTGAGGATTTCGAGGCATTGATGGAACCCCTTGGACTCTGGATTGAGTCAGGGAGTGTGCTATTTGGGTTGGTGTATTTACTGTGATATTTCATTGATTTGATGATATGATATGGACATGTCCTGACACGTTTGTTTATGATGCAGGCTGACGATAGCTTGTCGACAAGAATCACATATGGAGTAGAGGGGCCACACACGATTTCTAGAGACGTTGAGGGAGAGGTGTGGACAACAACCTTGCCACAACCTACTAGCACTCTCGCCGTGGCTCGAACTGTAGGTTAACGATTACCTAGTTCGAGAGGATCCACGATGCCGTGAGGGAAGACTGCGACAGTCACTCACGATGATTCTAAGGGGTGAGCAATAAGGCGAGGGCCTTATTCCTTAGAGCCCTTAGTCTCCCACAAGTTCACCTGGCAGAGTATTCACTCCAGGGGTTATAGATGTCTATCAATAAGTCAAGTTGGCGAGTGGCACCCTTGGAGCACGTAGTGCGTCCTGAAGGGCACGTCGTGCAAAGAAACGAACGAGGCGAGTGGCACCCTTGGAGAACGTAGTGCGTCCTGAAGGGCACGTCATGTTGATGATGATGAAGAAACAAACCTAGATGGGCCTAAGACATTAATGCCTTACGAAATTCTTAAAACGACTCCCCTAAACAATTGTCGTCTAGCTCAAAATCTAAACCTAAGTCTAAAAACTTCTCAGATAAAAAGTTATGAATTTAAAAATAAAATGAAAGGATTAATTAGCGCATTTAGATTTTTGGTTTAAAAAAAAAGAAGGGATTAATAAAAATAGGGAAACAAAGTAATAAAGGAAACATAGACAATTAATAAGTAATAAAATTATTTAACGTGCGGGAGTATAAAAAGCTATGAATTTAAAAATAAAATGAAAAGATTAATTAGCGCATTTACCTTTTTGGTTTTAAAAAAGAAGAAGGGATAGATAAAAATAGGGAAATTAAGTAATAAATGAAACATAGACAATTAATAAGTTAAAGAAAATAATTTTAGAGAAACGCGGGGGATGAATGACACTTGTACAAGAGAGAAATTTTGGAGGGTTTTCTTTAAAACTTAAAAATAAATGTGATTAGGAAAGCTGGTGGGGCTCAAAACTCTATAAAAGAAAGGGGGATGAGGGGAAAAGGGGATCGGGCTGCTAAGTATTGTTATGCTTTCGAATTTTGATTGGACTGATTGCTTGTGAGGAGTTGGGAATTTCTCAGCTTGTATTAGAGTGGTAGCTCAACCTTGCGAGGCGAGCTGGGAAGCTAGGCATACCATCTGGACTGTGTGTGGCCGCTTTGCTGCTCGAGGGGCTAAGGGGGAAGCAGATTACCCCTAGCGATTGGCTGGGATGTTCCGGTGTAGTCTCTACGGTTGGCGAGAAGGAGCAGCAAGGAGCACGAGACGTCATTCGAGGTGGGTGCTAGGCAACGATATGACTTGTAAATGAGTAGACTAGAATGGATTGCGTTTGCCTCTGTTAATAAAGTTATTTACCTCCATTATTAGTGAGATGATGAAAATTTTTACTGCTGTTATAGTTCCTAATTTCCCGTTGACTCTCCATTAAATTGTTTCTGGGCTAACTCAGCTCTGCGCTTAACGTGCTCCTTGTGATTCCACGGCCTCACTTCAGGACTTTATCTCTAAAGATTAGGTGTGTTGGCGTAATTATTTGTGTTGTTTGTGTCTGGTTGGACCTGAATTAGTTCTCCTACCATACTCGGTTTTTGACGTGAATTGTATGACTGAATTTTACTGAATATAATTGTCCGAATTAGTTCTGAATAAATTTTGCTGGGTTGCGCTGCCAATATATTTTTCCCATGCGAAATTCTTGTATCACTGGGGGCGATTGGGTTCCTTCTGTGTATATTAATCACACCTTCAAAATCCATTATTTTAAATTGGATTGCATTCTTTGTGCACAAGCTTTGAGCCATATCATATTATATTTGTAAATTGACTGTAATATCCATGAACAAGTTTGCTTCTTGACACCCGCATATCCATGGCTCGGTGAATGAGATTCATAATTATTTAATACTGAACTATGAAATGCATTTAGCAAACTCTTTTATCCTTGCCTGTTGTTTGAATTACCAGAACATCCTTTTATCATTGGTATTTTGGCGTTGGTCAGATTATCATTTTTCTGCCAGCGTGTTGGGAATTCAGATAAAAAGGGGAAAACATAACTTTGAGTATGCATTTGAATACCCTGGTTGGGCCATCGTTTTACGTGTCTGCTTATGACAAGGTTCAGGAACAAAAGAATTTTAACTAAGAACTTGACCCCTAACTTGCCTTGAAATTTTGGACCCCTCACCACGATTCTTCAGCGTTAATATGGATCCCGACCCCATAGTTGTTGTGTATAGTTTTCCTTCAGTCCACTCATGTGGCCAAATACCAGCACGACCGCGATGTGTAAACGACTTGAGCAGTATGTCACCACTGTGTAAACAACCATGGCCGCATGTCATTTTTCCTGGGTAAAGACGAACGCCACCATCATGCCCAGGGCATCCTTCCTACCTTGACCTGCGTGCTCAGACTGATGGGTCGTAGGTATAAAATTTGACGGATGGACACACTCAGAACCCACATCCCTCCATTAATTTTTGACAATCGGGTAACTATCAAATTCACCCTTCCTTTTTCAGATAATGTGATTTAATGGTTGGGCAGGCATGTTTAATGTTTTTATTCATGATCGGGCAAGGATCTTCGGCGTCTTAGCATTTTTTTTTTTACCTCTGCATAACCATGTGTCAGTGCCTCTGAGTGATTTTCCTAGCACCTTAATTTCTCTGACGAGTTGGCCTTAATTGCGGCTCTCTGCTCCCTGCTATGTGGTGAATCTATTTTGGGGAACATGAATTTCCCTGAACCGCGACCGATCACCTGTGCCTTCCCTTTTCTTACTTTTTCTGACAACAATCTGTAGCTTGGTGATCTAGACGGCTATGCAGTCATTGCAGTTTCTTTTTCAAGGTGAAATTATTGTTAATACTTTCTAGCTAATGATTTACAGATATCTAATCAATTATGGTCTTCTATTTAACCTTGGAAATTCAATAAATCAATTTCTTCAATATTTATGATTGTGTAGCTAGTGCACAGGGATTCTCCTTGACACAACAATCTTTTGATTATCATGGGACAAAAGCCTTTTTGTTCTTTCAAACCAGAAACTATAATACATTTATTATTTCGACACTTGTGCAGCTGTAACTTAATCACAAAAAACTATGGTTAAAAGGCTTGCCATTTATTAAAGAAAGGAATTATTCTTTTATTATTTATTAAAGAAGGAATTCATTGAAGTAAAACATTTAAGGAAGGAGATTGTTATGTATTAGATTGTAGATGTAGATTATTAAAGATAATGTCTTTGTGATGTCTTTTTTTTATATAGTCATGTAAGAGTAATGTCCTTGGAACTTGAATTAATAGGTAATGTTAGGGTTGGAAGCATATCAATTAAATGTTGTGGTTATTCTAAGATACTAAGTTATTGCAATAATGTCAAATTGCATGGTACCTTACTGCAATCTCTTGTTAGTATAATATGTGAGTATTGTAATAGGTGTGAATAAGTTGCATTATAATTTATCGTTGAAATGATATGGTTATTATTTTTCATTAATTGTTATTTATTTAATTGCTATATAACTGTCCTGCTATTTAAATTGCACTAATAATTAGTTCACTGCAAACTTGTCATATCAATGTAAGTATGGTAGCATGTATGATAACATAGGAATGTAAGGACATTGTTATTTGTTTACAAAGTGGTGGTAGTATAAATGTAATGGTGAGGATAAATCATTGTAAGGACATTTAATTCCTTTATTTTCAACACAAGGGGTAAGGCCCTTAAACTAAGGGCAATAATTTACTTAGATTTACCTTATGCTAATGTACTTGGGGTTTAATAAAACTAAATGGAAAAAGGGGCTAATAACCAATCATTGTTGAGTCATAGACATTTCCTTGTCATTAATTTTAGTGGTCGTTGTCTGAGTCCTTGTCTTGTGCCACACCTAACGAGAGATTACTAGTTTATGCCTGAGCAGTCGGCCAGGAGCCTATCTGACCTTCTCTCTGTTCGGAGCAGGGAACTAAGATTAAA
Source organism: Picea glauca (assembly GCA_000966675.3). Lineage (NCBI taxonomy): Eukaryota > Viridiplantae > Streptophyta > Pinopsida > Pinales > Pinaceae > Picea > Picea glauca. Next base: position 428,613 of record JZKD02S1591667.1, on the reverse strand, counting down.
CACCCTGCTTTCCTGTGCAGAAATAGTAAAATCTACTACCATGGATTCTTCCTTCTGTGTTCGTACTATGCATAACCCAGTTTGGTCGTTTATTGTTTGCAGTTACCCGTAGTGCGCCTTATGTCTTTGGTCGATTATTGTTGCAGTTACTTATTGTGCACCTTATGTCTTTGGTCATTCATTGCTTGCAGCTACTTGCTGTGTGCCTTTGTATTCTTGTGGTAATCATTGTGGTTGCGTTTTGTAGTCGTCGGGTGGCGACGAGAGTCAAGTGTGCCTGTTCCTTTTTACACGCGCGCACAAACCTTAAAAAAAAAAAGAAAAAAAAAAAAATGCACATGTTAAAGAGTTGTTGTCGTAATGAGGAGGTACATCACATATGGTATCAGAGCAGGTTCGACCCACGAATTGGGATTTTCTACGACTTCTGTGACATTATTTGATTGAGTATACTGTTGTTAATCGAGTTGATTATGTGCGTGTAGGTAATCATGGTTAGAGGATGTCGCGGAGGCAGACGACGGGGTGCTAGGGGAGGAGGCGTGATGCCTCCAGTAGCATCCACGCTTGAGGGGTCTAACCCCCAGGGAGGCGAGCAGGTTCTCGGACATGACCATATAGAAGTTGGAGACATGTTCGAGATGATGAGGTCCTTTCAGCGCATGTCTGAGGCACTGATCAGCCGATTGGATAGAGACGAGGCCAGGGCGTCGACACCCACTGAGGTTCCGCCGCACGCACCGACCGTTATAGGTAGCATTCACCGTGAACTCGAGAAGGTAAAATTTCCTGAGTTATTTGGTGCCCCAGATGGCGCCTCCGCCAAGGCATGGTTGGAGAATATGGCAATGTGCTTTGCACTTCATGATTATACCTCCAACATGACGGTCTACATGGCGGTATTTCAACTGAAGGGGAGCGCTCTTCTATTGCGGAAGACGCTCCTGCCGTAGCTGAACATGGCCGTTGAAGACATGTCATGGGAACTGTTTGAGGAACGGTTCCAAGAGAGGTACCTTTTAGAGGAATTCATTGAGCGTCAGCTCAATGAGTTCAACACATTACGATAGGGAGGTCGTACGGTTCCCAAGTACGAGGCACATTTTATGGAGCTGCTCTGGTATGCTCCGCACCTTAACACTGAGAAGCTCAAAGTCAACAGGCTCATGTTTGGCCTTAACGATAACCTACGTGCAAAGGTTATGATCTTGATGCCTCAAACCTTGCGCGACACTGTCCAAAATTCCCTCATAGCAGGGGAGGAGCTTATCAGTGGGGGTCAGACCAGGACTCCAGCGAGACCAGCCGGGAAGGATTCATCTGGTACACCGCAGCATCAGACACCGGCGAGACATATGTCGAGATATCATGGTTTCCAGAGAGGATCCACTTTCACTACACCGAGATGACCGCCGTCTCAGTAGCAGACACCTTATCGGGGACCACAGTACTAGCAGCAATGTCGCCTGCAACAGTAGCAGTTTAGTCCTGTTCAACAGAACAGACTGGGGTTCCAGGCAGGTGGGCCTTCATCTTCTACTTTGGGAACCAAGACTACTGGGCCGAAGAAGGGGTGTTGGACGTGTGGGGAGCCACACTACTAGCGCGACTATCCTGTGGAGAGGACCAGAGCATCTGGATTAGCCGAACTCGCTACCGTGGGAGATATGGGCAAGGCCCATCGGATTCATGCAGCGGTGAATAACCGCCAGGCAGAGCACCAGTTGACTGTGCTCGAAACGATAGGTACTATCGCTGACCAGACCCTTAGTATTTTGATAGACCCAGGTGCTACTGAGAGTTTCATTTCTGGTGCAGCGCTAAAAAGGATTAAGGTAAAGGCAGTCGAACAAGATGATTTTAGCTTCATGGAGATGGCTTCGGGAGCCAAACAGAAGGTTGGAGGAAAGGTTATGGGATGTGCCCTTAACCTGGGAGAGTTTTTCACAAGGGTTAACTTGTATGTCACGATCTTAGGATCTTATGACGTCGTGATCGGTATGGATTGGTTGGAATCACATGAGGCGATACTCAGCTGTAAGATAAAATGGTTGAGCTTGGTCGATGATGAGGGACAAAGACGTGTGATTGTAGGATGGAACTAGGGAGTATCACTGAGGTTCGTCGCTTCCTTAAAGTTATGGAAGAGTATGCGCAAGGGGTGCAAGATTTATGCGATCCTTGTGCTAAACAAAAAGGGAGTAGCGGAAGGTCTAGAACACCTTCCGGTGGTGAAGGAGTTTGCGGACGTATTTCCAGAGGAGTTACCTGGGATGCTACCAGAGAGAGATTTGGAGTTTACTATAGACTTGAAACCGGGGACCGAACCAATAGCAAGAACGCCCTATCGGATGTCGACCCTGGAGTTGCAAGAGTTGAAAACGCAACTGAAGGAGTTGCTAGACCTGGGATTGATACGCCCTAGTGTGTCACCATGGGGTGCACCAGTTATTTTCATACGAAATAAGGATGGATCATGGAGGCTTTGCATTGACTACCATCAACTGAACAAGGCTACGATCAAGAATCAATATCCTTTACCAAGAATTGATGATCTGTTCAATCAAATGAAAGGTGCGATGGTGTTCTCCAAGATTGATTTGTGATCAGGGTGTCACCAGTTACGGATCAAGGAGGATGACGTCCCTAAGACCACCTTCACTATGAGATTTGGACATTATGAGTTTACTGTTTTACCGTTTGGACTAACAAACACCCCAGGGGTATTCATGAGTTTGATGAACGGGGTGTTTCATGAGTACTTGGACAAGTTCGTCCAAGTATTCCTTGACGATATCTTGATCTACTCTCGGACGATAGAGGAGTATGACGAGCACTTGCGCTTGGTACTATAGTGTCTACGAGAGCACAAATTGTATGGGAAGTTGTCCAAATGCTCTTTTTACCAATCGAGGATTCACTACTTAGGGCATGTCATCTCCGGCGAAGGTATCACCGTGGATGCAACCAAGGTTGAGGTTATTATGGAATGGCCTGCGCCGACTAATGTCAAAAAAGTGCGTAGTTTTATGGTTTTAGCAGGAAACTATCGACGGTTTGTCGAGGGATTTTTGAAGATAGCAAATCCGATCACAGAACTGTAGAAGAAAAACAAGAAGTTTGTCTGGACGGAGAAATGCGCAGAAGAATTTCGGAGGATTAAAGAGTTGTTGATGACAACGTCGATACTAAAGGTCCCTGACATGGACCCGGACTTCTTGGTATGCACTGACGCATCCAAGGAAGGTTTAGGCGGAGTCTTTATGCAAGACAGACGAGTGATTGCTTACATTTCGAGGAAGCTGAGAAGGCATGAGGAGAACTACGCGACACATGATTTGGAGTTATTAGCCATCGTATATGCCTTGAAGGTTTGTAGACACTACCTTGTTGGACAAAAATTTGAATTAAAGACTGATCATTGTGGACTACAACACATTTTTAGACAAAGCGACCTGAATGCATGACAATGACATTGGTCAGAATTTCTTAGCGAGTACGACTTCGAGATTACTTACATAAAGGGAATAGTGAACTGAGTGGTTGATGCTTTGAGTTGGAGACCACGTATATTTTTGGTGTTGCCTCTTCAAACGAATCTACATGAGAATATTCTCACTTTACAGTGTGATGATGACTGGTACAAAGAAGTTGAGGATTTTATCGGAGAAAACACAATGATGGTACCTCGATATGAGAGATTTTCTTTTGATAGCGATGGGTTATTGAGGTTTAGAGGTCGGATTTATGTACCACCAAATGACGAGTTGAGGATGTTGATCCTGAGCGAGGCTCATAGAGCAGTTTACATGGCTCACCCAGGAGTCACGAAGATGAGGGCAGACCTTAAACCCTTATTCTTCTGGAAGGGAATGAAGGCTAACATAGTCAACTATGTGGCCAGATGTCTAGAGTGTCAGCAGGTAAAGGATGAACATAGACACCCGACAGGATTAATTCAACCATATGCCATTCCAGAATCGAAATGGGAAGTTATTTCGAGGGATTTTATTGTTGGATTACCACTGACGGCAAGGAGACATGACTTGATTTTTGTAGTAGTAGAGACTCTGACGAAGAGTGCTCACTTTATTCTTGTGCGTACGACTTATCACGCACCTAACATAGCGAGAATTTTCATCAGTGATATTGTGCGGCTGCATGGCATGCCTAAGAAGATTATATCGAATTGAGGATCAATGTTTACTGGATGATTTTGGACGAGTTTCCAAGAGTCCTTGGGAACTCAACTAAATTTTAGTACTGCATATAACCCAGAGATTGATGAATAGACCGAACGAATGAACCAGACCTTGGAAGACATGTTGCGCATGTATCTGATGGACCAACAAAAGCGTTGGGGGGGATTCTTGCCTCTAGTAGAGTTCGCTTACAACAACAATTACCAGAGCACCATTAAGATGGCGCCTTTTGAGTTTCTTTATGGGCGACCGTGTCAGATGCCCTTGAGTTGGGCTCAACTTGAGGATAGGGTCCTGGTGGGACCAGAAGCGATCCAAGAAATGGAAGAGCAAACGAAAACCATAAGACAAAGGATTAAGGAAGCGCAAGATCGACAGAAGAGTTATGCCGATGCGCATCGAGTCGACCGTAGTTACGAGGTCGACGATAGAGTCTTCTTGCGGGTTAAACTACATAAGAGTTTGATCAAGTTTGGAAAGGGAGATAAATTCTCTCCTAGGTTCATGGGACCTTTCGAGATCATAGAGATAAAGGGGCCCATGGCCTATCGACTAGCCTTGCCTGATTCTTTGAGGCGTATGCATGATGTTTTTCATGTATCTATTTTGAGACATTATATTAGTGATCCTACACACATGATTGACATGAGTTCCTTGCAGGTATTGGACGAGGGAGCACTCACGGCTGAGCCGGTCCACATATTAGATTATCACGTTCGACAGTTATGACATCGAATGGTAGATCAGGTCAAGGTCCAGTGGGACAGTTATAGTCCGCACTCGGCGACCTGGGAGGACGCATATAATATGCGCCATCAGTTTCCATTTTTGTTTGATAGATAGACTTATGATACTGTGATGCTTGTATTTTGGCATTTATACTGAGAAACTTTGGGATGAAGTTTAGACCAAGAGGGGGTGTATGTAACATCCCGCTTTGGCGCACTGAGAAAACTTATTTTTTGAGGACACTTGCTCGCAAGTGATCTGAACTTTTATAATGTTAAAACATTTATCCTTGATTATGATGCATTATGATAGATGACTTGATGTTTTACTGACTTGACATAGACAGGTGCTATTGACTCGGTTTTACTGACTGTGCAGGGTTTTGGACCTTGAGGATGCCGAGGCATTGATGGAACCCCTTGGACTCCGGATTGAGTCAGGGAGTGTACTATATGGGTTGGTGTATTTACTGTGATATTTCATTGATTTGATGATATGATATGGACATGTCTTGACACATTTTTTGATGATGCAGGCTGACGATAGCTTGCCGACCAGAATCACATCTAGAGTAAAGGGGCCACACATGATTTCTAGAGACGTTGAAGGAGAGGTGTGGAAAGCAGCCCTGCCACAGCCTACTAGCACTCTCGTCGTGGCTCGAACTGTAGGTTAACGATTACCTAGTTTGAGAGGATCCACGATGTCGTGAGGGAAGACTGTGACAGTCGCTCACGATGATTATAAGGGGCATGCAATAAGGTGGGGGCCTTATTCCTTAGAGCCCTTAGTCTCCCACAAGTTCACCTGGAAGAGTATTCACTCCAGGGGTTATAGATGTCTACCAATTAGTCAAGTTGGCGAGTGGCACCCTTGGAGCACGTAGTGCATCCTGAAGGGCACATCGCGCAAAGAAACAAATGAGGCGAGTGGGACCCTTGGAGCACGTAGTGCGTCCTGAAGGGCATGTCACGTTGATGATGATGAAGAAATAAACCTAGATGGCCCTAAGACATTAACGCCTTACGAAATTCTTAAAATGACTCCCCTAAACAATTTTCGTCCAACTCAAAATCTAAACCTAAGTCTAAAAACTTCTCTAAGATAAAAAGTTATGAATTTAAAATTAAAATGAAAGGACTAATTAGTGCATTTACCTTTTTGGTTTAAAAAAAAAAGAAGGGATTAATAAAAATAGGGAAACAAAGTAATAAAGGAAACATAGACAATTAATAAGTAATAAAAGTATTTAACGTGCGGGAGTGTAAAAAGCTATGAATTTAAAAATAAAATGAAAAGATTAATTAGCACATTTACCTTTTTGGTTTAAAAAAAAAAGAAGGGATGAATAAAAATAGGGAAATTAAGTAATAAATGAAACATAGACAATTAATAAGTTAAAGAAAATAATTTTGGAGAAACGTGGGGGATGAATGACACTTGTATGACAGAGAAATTTTGGAGGGTTTTCTTTAAAACTTAAAAATAAATGTGATTAGGAACGTTGGTGGGGATCAAAACTCTATAAAAGAAAGGGGGATGAGGGGAAAAGGGGATCGGGCTGTTAGGTATTGTTATGCTGCCAAATTATGACTGGACTAATTGCTTGTGAGGAGTTGGGAATTTCTCAGCTTGTATTGGAGTGGTAGCTTAGCCTTGTGAGGCGAGCTGGGAAGCTAGGCATACCATCTGGACTGTGTGTGGCCCATTTTCACCTTGGGGGGATAAGGGGGGAGCAGAGTACCCCTAGCGATTGGCTGGGAGGTATCGGTGTAGTCTCTACTGTCGGCGAGTAGGAGCGGCAAGGAGCGTGGGACATCATTCGAGGTGGTCACTAGGCAACTGTATGACTTGTAAATTAGTAGACTAGAATGCATTGCCTTTGCCTCTGTTAATAAAGTTATTTACCTCCGTTATTAGTGAGATGATGAAAATTTTTACTGCTGTTATAGTTCCTAATTTCCCATTGACTCTCCATTAAAGTGTTTCTGGGCTAACTCAGCTCTGCGCTTAACACGCTCCTTGTGATTCCACAGCCTCACTTCAGGACTTTATCTCTGAAGATTAGGTGTGTTGGCATAATTATTTATGTTTTTTGTGTCCGGTTGGACCTGAATTAGTTCTCCTACCATACTCGATTTTTGACGTAAATTGTATGACTGAATTTTACTGAATATAACTCTCTGAATCAGTTCTGAATAAATTTTTTTGGGTTGCGCTGCCAATATATTTTTCCCATGCGAAATTCTTGTATCACTGGGAGCGGTTGGGTTCCTTTTGCGTATATTAATCACATCTTCAAAATCCATTACTTTAAATTGGATTGCATTCTCTGTGCACAATCTTTGAGCCATATCATATTATATTTGTAAATTGACTGTATTATCCGTGAACAAGTTTGCTTCTTGACATGCGCATATCCATGGCTCGGTGAATGAGGTTCATAATTGTTTAATACTGAACTGTGAAATGAATTTAGCAAACGCTTTTAACGTTGCCTATTGTTGGAATTACCAAAACATCCTTTTATTCTTGGTATTTTGGCATTGGTCGGATTATCATTTTTCTGCCTGCGTGTTGGGCATTCGGATAAAAAGGGGAAAATGTAACTTTGAGTCTGTGTTTGAATACCCTGGTTGGGCTAGATTTTTACGTGTCTGCGTATGACGAGGTTTGGGAACAAAAGAATTTTAACTCAGAACTCGACCCCTAACTTGCCTTGAAATTTCGGACCCCTCACCACGATTCTTCAGCGTTAATATGGATCTGGACCCCATATCTTTTGTGTATAGTTTTCCTTCAGTCCAATCTTGTGTCCAAATCCCAGCACGACCGCGCTGTGTAAATGAATTGAGAAGTCTGTCACCACTGTGTAAACAACCATGGCCACGTGTCATTTTTCTTGGGTAAAGACGAATGCCACCATCCTGCTCGGGGTGTCCTTCCCACCTTGACCTGTGTGCTCAGACTGATGGGTCGTAGGTATAAAATTTTACGGATGGACACACTCAAAACCCACAACCCTCCATTAATTTTTGACAATTGGGTAACTATCAAATTCACCCTTCCTTTTTCAGATAATGTGATTTAATGGTTGGGCAGGCACGTTTAACATTTTTATTCACGATCGGGCAAGGATCTTCAACGTCTTAGCATTTTTTTTTTACCTCTGCGTAACCATGTGTCAGTGCCTCTGCATGATTTTCCCGGCACCTTAAATTCTTTGACGAGTTGGCCTTGATTGCGACTCTCTGCTCCCTGCTACGTGGTGAATCTATTTTGGGGAACATGAATTTCCCTGAACTGCGGCCGGTCACCTGTGCCTTCCCCTTTTTTACTTTTTCTGACAACAATATGTAGCTTGGTGATCTAGACAGCTATGCAGTCATTGCAGTGGATTTTTCAAGGCAAAATTATTGTTAATACTTGCCAGCTAATGATTTATAGATATCTAATCAATTATGGTCTTCTATTTAACCTTGGAAATTCAATAAATCGATTTCTTCAATATTTATGATTGTGTAGCCAGTGCGCAGGGATTCTCCTTGACACAACAATCTTTTGATTATCGTGGGACAAAATCCTTTTTGTTCTTTCAAACCAGAAACTATAATACATTTATTATTTCGACACATGTGTAGCTCTAACTTAATCACAAAAACCTATGGTTAAAAGTCCTGCCATTTATTAAAGAAAGGAATTATTCTTTTATTATTTATTAAAGAAGGAATTCATTGAAGTAAAACATTTAAGGAAGGAGACTGTTATGTATTAGATCGTAGATGTAGATTATTAAAGATAATGTCTTTGTGATGTTTTTTTTTTTATATAGTCATGTAAGAGTAATGTCCTTGGAACGTGAATTAACACGTAATGTTAGGGTTGGAAGCATATCAATTAAATGTTGTGGTTATTCTAAGATACTAAGTTATTTAAATAATGTCAAATTGCATGGTACCTTACTGCAATCTCTTGTTAGTATAATATGTGAGTATTGTAATAGGTGTGGATAAGTTGCATTATAATTTATCATTGAAATGATATGGTTATTATTTTTCATTAATTTTTATTTATTTAATTGCTATATAACTATCATGTTGTTTAAATTGCACTATTAATTAGTTCACTACAAACTTGTCATATCAATGTAAGTATGGTAGCGTGTATGATAACATAGGAATGTAAGGACATTGTTATTTTTTTACAAAGTGGTGGTAGTATAAATGTAATGGCGAGGATAAATCATTGTAAGGACATTTAATTCTTTTATTTTCAACACAAGGGGTAAGGCCCTCAAGCTAAGGGCAATAATTTAATTAGATTTACCTTATTCTAATGTACTTGGGGTTTAATAAAGCTAAATGGAAAAAGGGGCTAATAACCAATCACTGTTGGGTCATAGACATTTCCTTGTCATTAATTTTAGTGGTCGTTGTCTGAGTCCTTGTCTCGTGCCTTCCGTAGAAAATGTGGTTGCTCCTTGTCTATTGTTGTGCTAGGTTGTAATAATTTGTTGGTTGGACTGTTAGCATCAAGTGGGATGTAGACACCTCATTGTAGCCTAGTATATAAGTCTGTGTGTGATTATTTGTGTAAGGAATCATGTGCCGTCTCAAGAGTCTTGGGCCCTTTAAAGGCAGGGTTTCCACTCTTGTGACACACTTGACGAAGATTACTAGTTTCTACCTGAGTAGTCATCCAGGAGCCCATCTGACCTTCTCTCTCTCCGGAGAAAAGAACTAAGATTAAATGACTTGCTTTCCTATGTAGAAATAGTAAAATCTACTACCATGGATTCTTCCTTCTATGTTTGTACTGTACATAACCCAGTTTGGTCATTTATTGTTTGTAGTTACCCGTAGTGCACCTTATGTCTTTGGTCAATTATTGTTGCAGTTACTTGTTGTGCACCTTATGTATTTGGTCATTCATTTCTTGCAGCTACTTGTTGTGGGCCTTTGTCTTCTGGTGGTAATCATCGTGGTTGTGTCTTGTAGTCGTCGGGTGGTGACGAGAGTCAAGTATGCTTGTTCCTTTTTACGCGTGCACACACACCTTAGGAAAAAAAGAAAAAGAAAAAAAATTGCACTTGTTAAAGAGTTGTTGTTGTAACGATGAGGTACTTCACACCAAGGAATTTTTGGTATGCATGGATGCATCCAAGGAATTATTAGGTGGAGTATTAATGCAAGACGATTGAGGTGATCACATTCAATTCGAGGAAACTTAGAAGGAATGAAGAGAGTTATGCAACACATGATTTGGAGTTATTAATGATTTTTTATGCCTTACGAGTTTGGACACATTATCTTATTGGAAAAATATTCGAGTTAAAAATTGATCATTGTGGATTACAACACATTTTTACTCAGAGTGACTGGAACACACGACAAAGGCATTAGTCAAAACTACTTAGTGAGTTTGATTTTTAGATCAGGTCTATCAAAGGAACGATTACTAGAGTAGTATATGTGTTGAGCCAGAGACCACACATATTCTCAGTAATACCACTATAGGCGAACCTTTGAGAAAATATTTTAGCATTACAAATTGATGATGATTGGTACAAGGAAGTAAAATATAATATCAGACAAGATATGGTGATGATACCTAGATATGAGGGATATTCATTAGACAATGGTAGACTTTTAAGATACAATAGAAGCATTATGTACCACCAAATGGTGAATTGAGAAGATTAATTTTGAACGAAGCTCTTCTAGTGGTTTATATGGCTCATCCTAGAGTCACAAAGATGAAGTCATATAATAAACCATTGTTATTTTGGAAAGGAATGAAGACATATATAGTTAACTATGTGGCGAGATATCTAGAATGCCAGCAAGTGAAGGATGGACATAAACATCCACTAGGATTGTTACAACCACGTGAGATTCCTAAATCAAAATGGGAAGTAATTTCAATGGATTTTATTGTTGTATTTCCACTGACGGTAAGGAGGCATGATTTTATTTTTATTATTTTTGAAACATTGACGAAAAGTGCACACATTATTCTAGTACATACGATGTACGAGTCGTCAGAAATAAATAGAATTTTCTTTAACAATATTTTCAGATTGCATGGTGTACTAATAAAGATAATATATGATCAATGATCAATACTCACTCAACGATTTTGAACTAGTTTCTAAGAGACTTTGGGAATGGAGTTGAATTTTAGTACAACATATCATTTCAAAACATATGGAAAAATGGAAAGAACTAATTAAATTTTAGAGGATAATATTCAAATGTATGTGATGGATCAACATAAGCATTGGGAATATTTTTTTACCATTGGTAGAGTTTTTGTACAACAATAGTTATCGGAGTAGGATAAAGATGGCACATTTTGAGTTTTTATACAGACGATCATGTTACGTGTAGGACACCTTTGAGTTGGGATCGAATACAGGAGATGGTCCTGGTGGAACCATAAGTGATCCAAGAAATGGAAGCTCAGATGAAATACATAAGTAAAAGGATTAAAGAAGCACAAGACCGATAGAAGAGTTACACGGATGAACATCATATAGACCGCAATTATGAGATTGGTGATAAAGTGTTTTTGTGGGTGAAGCCACATAAGAGTTCGATCAAGTTTGGAAATGATGATAAACTCTCTCCACGGTTTGTGTGACCTTTCGAGGTTGTGGAAAAGAAAAGACCTGTGGCTTACCAACTAACCTTGCATAATTCTTTGAGGCATATGCACGATGTGTTTCATGTATCTGTTTTTCGACATTATATTTCAAATTCATCACATGTTATTGAATTCAGTTATTTACAGGTGCCAAAAAAGGGTGCTCTCATGGAAGAGCCGATCCACATATTGGACCATTGCACTCGACAACTATGATGTCAAATATTCGATCAGGTTAAGGTCTAGTGGGATAGTTATAGTCCACATTCTGCTACATGGGAGGATGCATATGAGATGCATCAATGATTTCCTTAATTATTTTGATTGTTGGATATATAGATTAGTATTAGTTATGCTTATTTCTTTCATTATTGAACAATACAAAATTTGCGACAAAGTTTAAAACAAGAGGAGGTGTATGTAACATACAGTTCCATAGATCACATTATAACATTGACTTATTCTTTGAGGACACTTGCATGCAAGTGATCCAATATAAAATTGGTAGAATATGATTTTCGATTTACTTTTATTATTATGCCTTGATTATGAGTTGTACTGTGATGAGCGTTGAGATTTATATGATGTTTCTAAATGTATATATATTGACAGGTTTATTATGAGGTTTCCCGAGTGTGCAATAAATGTTATAGGTTGAGGATGTGTATGGCATCAACAAACTTCCTTGAAATCCGAATTGAGTTAGGGAGTGGATTTGTATTTGGTTTGAGTATCTGATTTATACGCATCTGTTATATGATTATTTTAGTATAGATTTTATGTATATGGATTATTGAGATTGTCCTTGTGAGTGGATGCAGGCATGGTGATGCTTTCTAATTTGACTCACATATGGAGTAAATAGGTCATGCACATAAACTAGATGGATGAGGGAGATGTGGGGAGACATCCTTGTCACAACCTACTAGCACTCCTGCCATGAACTAAAATGAAGGTTAATGATTACCTTTTTCAAAAAGGTCCATGATGACATGAAGTCATATTGAGATAATCACTCACGAGGAATTCTAAGGGGCACGCAATAAGGGAGAATCTTTATTCCTTATAAAATCCCTTAGTCTCTCACAAGGGTGACCAATGGAGTGTTGACTCCAAGTGTCTGAAAAACTTCTCAAGCTAGTCAATGGTGAGTGGCACCATTGGAGCATAGAAGTGTATCTTGAAGGGAACCTCGCATAAATAAATTGGTGAGTCAATAAAAATCTAGATGGATTAGAAAATATAAATGAATGCTTAGACATTGTTAGAAAAGAGCATACAACTAATTATTAAAATATAAATGAGAAAACTAACAAAGAATCTAAGTCTAAGAGGTTTGACTAAACAAAAAAATTAAAAGGGTAAGGGAATTTAGAGTTAATAAATTTAGTAAAATGAGAACAAGAATCAAAATTTGGGTTGTTGCACATGTGTGCATGCTAAAAAAAAATGAATTTTTAATTTAAAGAAATTCAATTAATGAGAGAATAGATGGTCAACATAGATTTAGTATCATAATTCAATCAACCACTAAGTCCAAACTAAAAGAAGACTCCTAATAAAACTCAAACTAAATTTTAGCTAGGGGATATAATAAAGGAGGGATTGGGGAACTAAGCTAAAACTAGGAGTGAAAATAGGAACATGTGAGAGAAAATACTTAATTCATTAAATTAAAAAGGGATTTAACATAACCGAGGGAGAGTATGACATGTTTTGTGTCTGAGTAATCCTTAATTTAATTATTTAAAATTGTTTAATTGTGCATGAGAGTCATTTCAATTCTTTTTCCTATAAAAGAAATGGTGAGAAAGAGAGAATTTATCCTATTGTATTAAATGAATGTTATGTTACATGAATTTTTATCTACTGCTTTACTTGTGGAGTCTTGGGATGCAAGAGGTGGGAGTCTCTCCTTGTGAGAGAGAGAGGGGTATCCGTGAAGTTCTTGGATTAGCAAGCATGTCGAGTGTTGGCTCATGTCTAGTGTTGTTGGCTCATGTCTAGCGTTGGCATTTTTGGATTAGCAAGTGAAAAAAAAGGAAAACGTGGGCAAGATGAAAATTTAAGATCATATGTATATAAGAATTGATAATTATTTGATTGTAGAGACTTACTATAACTAAGTTTATTTCAATATCATAATCTTATTGATTTCAAAATTTTGATTATTTCTTGCATAACCATTCTATAAAATAAATTGAATTGAGTTGGAATTTCTCTGAACTAAAGTGGATTCACTGTAATCCTTCTCATTTCGGTAAAAAATCGACTTCTCTTCTAATTAGACAATGGTGTTAATTCCCTATTGAATCGTTTATCATTTTCGTCACTTCATTGGCAAAGAATTTTTACTAACTCACCTGATATTTAACGAGAACCTATTTCTTCATGCTGAGAAGATATTCCACTCTCAACATTCGAATTAGATGCATTGCATCGTATTATAGATATGATTCGATCATGTTCCCAAAGAGAATTTAATTTCTTTGATCTTGTTGCAAAAAAATATTGATATATTAATTTTGGACATTGTATTAGTGTCGCAATAATCTATGCTACCTTAAAAATATATATAATAAAGAGAGACTTTGTTCAAATTTAATTCGAGCATGTTTCCATGGATCTGAGTTGTAGATCTATTGAAGAATGTTTATTGGTAGGAGTTAGGAAGGATATACTTATAATTTAACTCGTTCTTTTAACTGAAATACTTTCTCCTTGTTGTGACATGTTCGTGGTACACACATTTTCCTATTGAAAGATTATTTTGTTCTTTCTGATCCCTTTCGTCCTATTTGTGTTGATTTGTTATATGATTTTAATCATCACCCTTGCGTTGTTTATATTTATCTTTTTCTTTCATGAAATAATCGTTGGGGCTTGTAGTTTCTCTCTTTTTAGTTATACGTCGTCTCACCCTTACTATTATATTGTGAGGACGAGTTTCTTTATTCCTTTCATAGAAGGTGATAGGGTGACCTTGTGGAGTATGGGACTGTCTATTCTTCTATGTGCCATCAAGGAATAGTTATACTCATACTTTGTACATCCCCATAAAGGAATGCTAGACTTAGTGATGTAGCTTGATAATTATCACTTATATAGTGCACTTCTCTAAAAGGTTGTCTAGCCTTAATATTTGACATTAAGTTCTTAAAGGAATATAAATTACAACAGTGTAAGTAATGTTCACAAATGTTTTTTGATTTTGACATTTAAAGTGCTTATGAAGTTTGTAAGCATATAAGATAATTAATGTCTCTCCACTAGTTTTGTAAATGCTACTCCTTTTAGATTATTTTAAGAAAATTGCATTTAAATAACTTAAAGGTTGGCACTAAACGTCTTGTAGTCCTTAGCGAAATGGTGTTGTATATTTTATAGTTAAAATACTTTTCTTGTTGGTATAAAGAGTAAAATTTGCACGCAAGGATATCCTTGTTCTTTTTTGTTGAAATAAATATAACATTGATAATAATAATAATAGAAAACAAAATATGTATGGAAGGTTAATGGATTTGTGAATTCTCAAGTACAAGGGCAACCAAAAAAAATAATTACTACTTCTTATTTTTGCTTAATTTTGTGTTGTGAAAGGAGGTGTGCATAGAGTTGGTGTACATTGTATTGATATGTGTTGAGAAACTTGTGAGAGCTTAAGTGATCACTTGTTTGGGAAGCTCTGTGCCATCATGGAACCCATCCTTGTGGATTGATAGTGGTAGCTCAGGGACAAGAGGATAAAGTATATAATTTGAATAAACCCTTGTATGGATTAAATTAATCTCCAAGAGATTGGTACAGTGGAATTGAATCTTATCTGAAAAACAGTGGATTCAATAGAAGCAACAATGAGCCAAATATATATACAAAATTAGATCATGAAGTTAAAATTATCAATGTTTTCCTTTATGTTGATGATATGATTTATACAAACAATATGATGCTAGAAGAGTTAAAATCTACCATGAAAACAAAGTTTGAGATGACTGATCTTGGACTCATGAATATTTTTTGGGAACTGAGGTTGAGCAATCTTCCCAAGGTATTTTTTTCTATTGGAAAAAGTATGCTACAAACATTATAAAAATATTTAGAATAGATAAATGTAAGCCACGTGAAACACCTATTGCACTAGGAGAAAAATTGAGCAAACAAGATGAAGGATCAATATTTGATTCTACTTTATATCAGAGGATGGTAGGTAGTCTCACATACCTTACTGCAATATAATTTTTGCATCAATCTTTGTTTCCAATTTTATGGAATCCCCCAGGAATTCTCACTCAAAATTAGGAAAAACAATTCTAAGGTATGTTGTAGGGACAATCAGCTATGGTTTGTGGTACACAAATTATCAAGATTATTCACTTGCAGGCTACACATATAGGGATTTTGTAGGAATTTTAGATTATAGGAAAATAATATCTAGTTATCATTTTCATCTGGGTATCAATCTGATTTCATTGGAATCAAGGAAACAACTCATAGTTGCAATATCTTTAGAAGAGGCATAATATGTTTCGATGACTTCATCATCTTTCCATGTTGTATGGATGAGAAGACTATTGAAAGATTTGACACATATAGAAAATGATCCAACTCCTATTTTCTTTGATAACAACTCAACCATTGCATTATCAAAAAATCATTTGTTTCATAAGAAAAGAAAGAACATTGACACTTTCTTTCACTTAATTTGAGATCCTGTCAATAATAGTGAAACGTATCTTCATTTTTGTGGATCAAGCGATCATCTAGCAGACATTTTTACTAAACTACTTAGAAAAATGTTGTTTGAATTTCAAAAATAACACTTAAACATTGTAAGTGATAATGAATGTAACAATTGATATTGAGGAGGAGTGTTAGAGTAATCTCCCTATTTATAACTCATTGTTTTCTTATATGCCAGTTGTCCGGTTAATTGATATTGAGGGGGAGTGTTAGAGTAATGTCCCTATTTATAACTCGTTGTTTTCTTATATGCGAGTTGTCGTGTTTACTAGTTGACGTATTTAGTTGTAGCTAGACTTCATTTAACATTAAATTATGTTTTGTTTTCTAATGTTTCTCAAATATCCACTGGAACCATATGTAATTTATTTAATATTTGCATGGGAACCTTTGTTCTCGTTTATTGTTTGTTTCTTCCTCTCTGAACTTTATTAGATACCACGAAGATATTCGAAAAAAAGTTACAAGCATATTCTAGTTAAAACATTAAATAGTATAGTATTTATTGATTCGATAAAGATTTGTAAGAATCCACATAGCTTGAAAAAAAACCTTAATCAACTCTGACGGAGTGTTGTGAGAAAGGGAAAGGATGTGATGTGGAAGATTGCTTGACTAATGTATGAAGCTCCACAACCAAATAAATTTCATTTTCATTTCTCTATTTTTTTTCTCATCCAAAATAGTGACCTCCTTCACTGTTTAAAGTATGACACTTTGGTTTTCTGTCCATGGACATAAAACACGCACCATTCCAAATACCAGAGTCACTATGGCTCACATATTTCCCCCTTTTGCAGATATTTGAATAGTCATAGATACTCTATCCATTACAATGATAAACTTATATGATTTGTTTTTTTAGACCTATAACAATATATGTTATGCATTATGCTATGGATTTGAAGTTATAGGTATGTTTTTGCGAAGTTAAAAAAATACATAGCTTTACTTTTTGATATTCATTAAGAACAAATAACTTAATCTAGTTAAAAAACATAAACAAAATATCCTGTGCTAGAAAATTAGAGAGTAGAACTCATGCTTCACGCAAAAAAGGATAAAGACTTTTTCATTATTTTCTATAAGCATTGGTTTGTTTTAGAGAAAGCATAGAATATCATATCTTTTATGGTGGTTGCAAGATAATTATGGTCTCTCATATTGAAGCATAAGCGCAAATTCAGAGAAAAAAAATAGAAATATGTTAATTTGAATGGATGATTCAAGGTACTTTCACAATAAATTTGAATATGGTGTAAAAGTATTAAATGTAGAAAATCAAATTAACTTCTTCAATATATAATTTTTATTTATAGAATTTGTGTATGAATATGTGAGATTCTAGTTTTTATAACAGTGTCATGTTATTTTTCATGGAAAATATAATGCATATGCTCCCATTAGCGTAGGTGGTGAGTAAATAAATGATAGATTTTCCTTGAAAAAAATAGTAGAATTGTAGAGAACACATTGTTCTTATGTAGGTATATTTTTTCAATATTTATGATAACTTTAATTATTTATTGAATTATGAAATTCATTATATCCTTGAAATTACAAGGCCTTGCATTAGTGTCAGATACAAGTGTCTTAACACAATCAAGAAATTTTTCATTTACTTTTAGATTGTAAAGTTATAGATGAAATAAAATGTGTATGTATTTTCTAGTCTACTTAACCCCAAAAATTTAGAGTAATCTCATAAAATGTAGTGAAAAAACAAATAACACAAGATAAAAGAGACACAAACCATAAGAAATAAACATTTCTTTCATAATAAGAAATATAGAGATATGCTCGCTTGTGTATTCAAGGGGGAAACCTCCAAGAGAAATGCTCCAAATACAATAACAATTCTTGAGAAAACATTACATAACCTTCTACTCTCTCTCTCTCTCTCTCTCTATATATATATATATATATATATATATATA
>JZKD02S1591667.1:348793-394269 GCA_000966675.3 Picea glauca | reverse complement strand
AATGTTTTCCCTTCAAAAAAAAAAAAAAAATCTGTATATATGAATATTCATAATTACGTAACTAAACCATAGTTTTCTAAATAAAAATTGTTGAACTGGATGATAGTAATTAAAGGATTTCTTAAACAATCGATTTGTTTGTTGTCTTTTATAAAAGACTAGTCTTGTTGATTGGATTGGATGCATACCTAAATTACTAAAGGATGGTAGTTTTGATTATTAGTACATGCACGAGACTTGTATGTACTAGCTACACATGCATTTCTTGTACATATGCACTAGTATGTATGAGTTTTCTTGACTTACTTACTGATAATGTCGGTTAATTGTTATGAATGTGTGAACCATGTTTCTTTTCCTTTGTACCATAAGACACCTTAACTTTGGGACGAAGTTTTCTGAAGGGTGGCTGTATGTAACAACCCTAGTTGAATATATGTTTAGGGATTATTAAGTAAAAACTTATTAGGTAATTAATTTTTCTAACATGTTATAAACTAAACATAGATTGGTATAACGATATTAATTAAATATTTATTAATTAATTAATTGTTATAATTTTGATTAATTAATTAATTAATTAATTACCTATTACATTCAATGACTTGGGTATTAAATTTAAAAGGGTTAATAATATTAATTGTTTAAATTAAAGGATTACATATACGGAGGGGATAAGGAGCATTAATAATTGGATAAAACATTAATAATCGGATAAGGAGCATTAATAATTGGATAAAACATTAATAATTAGATAAGGAGCATTAATAATCGGATAATACAATGAATGTATGGATATGAGGGGAGGAGGCTTACGGAAGGGGGTATTATTTTTCAAGGTTCTCTTGGATTTGGGGGTTCATAGTTTGAGTTCTATAGTCGGGGAAGTATCTTTACGGGGGGCACCGGTTTGCCAAGGTTTTGGGAACGGGGGCCAGGATTCCTTACGGTATCCTGGAGCGAGGGAGCCACACAGGCTTTGTTCCTAGTTGGCATGGAGGAAAACTCAGTTTTGGGGCACAGTTTGGTCAAATCAACAGGCTAGGCAAAGCAACAGGGAAAAGCAGCAGGGATGACATTCAGAGGTCGGGAATTTAGCATCACATAGAAGTATTTTTATGTACGCATTCTCATGAATATGTAATGGTTATTTAAAATTATTAGCATGTTGTTATTTAGATTTCTATTGCTTATATGAATTTCTGCTACTTATATGATGAATGAAATAAATTAATTAGAAGTAATTTTTATCTGTTTAAATTTATGAGTATTTTTGGGCTTAATTTAAAGTTAGGTTCTTACAGATACCTTGACTTTTGTTCATGGCTCACAAGATTTGACTAAGCTCACAAAGGTTGTATGTTCCCCCTAACTTTTTCACTAGTCTGTCTATGCTCATAAAGGTTGTACATTCCCCCTCACTTTTGCACTAGACTGTCTATGCTCACGGAGGTTGTACGTTCCCCCTGAATTTTTCGTTAGACTCACATAACATCTCATTCGTCTTGAATTTTGGTTTGACTCACATAGGTTGTCTGTTCCCCCTGGCTTTTGTCAATACCTCACAAGACTACTTGATTCTCAAAATCTCCCTGGCTAGCCTCAGGGTGGCCCATATGGCCTCTCATTGGAGAATGACTATCGATGCTGCCAAATTTAACACTCCCTCTCTACGAGAGATTCATTCTCATCCACACCAAGGTTGGCTCTCAGGTGCACAAATTGTCTCAAGGTCAGAGTCTTGGTCAGGATATCAGCTACTTGCTCACTCGTGGCTATGTACTATAAATTTATATTTTTTCTCTGGACCAAGTCTTAGATGTAGTGGTACCTCATTTCAATATGTTTTGACTTGTTATGAAATACTGGGTTCTCTGTCAATTTTATGCAACTTTTATTATCACAGTGAACCACCGTCGTCTCAATCTTGTCACCAAACAACCCATAAATCAATTTTCTAAGACATATTGCTTCCTTGCTAGCATCACTTTCTACAATGTACTCAACCTCTTTTGTACTCTATGAAATGGATCTCTTATTTCAACTTGACCAAGAGATCATAGAGGATCCTAAACTGAAGCAGTATCCATAAGTACTCTTCCAATCCACTAGGATTTCTGTGCAGTCAACATATGCATACCCATGCAAAAATAAACCACCACTAGATGTATATCTCATACCATAAGTAATGGTCCCTCTCAGGTATCTCAAGATGTGCTTTGTTACCACCCAGTGTCTCTGTCTTGGTTTAGTCATGAACTGACTCATTGCAATCATTGCATAGCATATATCTGGCCTAGTGTAGATCATGTACATCAATGATCCAATCAATTTCCTATACATGGTGGGATCCACCAAATCTGAACTTGTATCAGAATCATGTAGCTTATTTAGGTTGGTAACCATAAGAGTAGACATGTATTTGCAATCCATCATACCAAACCTCTTTAGTACATCCACTGTGTATTTTCCTTGTGCCAGAAATATCTCGCCCTGTCTTTGGCACACTTCCAATCTTAGGAAGTAATGCATCAAGCCCAAGTATTTCATCTTGAATTATGAGGTTAGATCCCTCTTACACCAGGCTATTATCCCTTCATTTCCTGTTATAAAGAGATCATCAACATACATGATTAGTATAATGGGTTGGTTACCTCTTACCTTGAAGTATAGATTTGTATCAGCATCACTTTTCTAGAATCCCAGGCTTTTAGGAAAGCCCAGGCTTTTAAGAAAGTCATCAATCCTGTCATACCAAACTCTAGGAGCCTTCTTAAGACCATGCAAGTCCTTCCTTAGCTTGCATACATGAGTGCCTTTGTTATGAAATATAAAACCATTCGGTTGTTCCACAAGGACCTCCTGTTCAATCTTTCCATTCAAGAATGATGTTTTTACATCCATCTGATGTAGTTTCCAACCAAACACAGAAGATAAAGAAATAATAGATTGAATGGAGGTGTACCTGGCTATAGGAGTAAAAGTCTCTTCGTAGTCGATTCCTTATTTCCAAGTGAAGCCTCTGGCTACAAATATTTCTTTGAACTTTTCCACACTTCCATCAGCTGCATGTTTGATCTTATAGATCCATTTGGAAGAAACCACTTATTTGTCTTTTGGCCTTAGCACAATGTCCCAAACAATGTTCTTTATAATAGACCTATATTCCTCAAGCATGGCATCCTTACATACTTGTAATTTATCTTCTCCTTCAAATGAAGAAGGTTCATAATCACTAAAGATTCTCATCAGTGCAACATAGCCTCCAAACCTATGAGGCCTCTTCCTTTCCATGAAAGTTCCTTTGGGAGAAACTATCCTTTCTACTTCCTACACTATTTCCTTAAGCCACCCTGAATTCATTTTGGTTGAAGGTTTTTCTTTCTAACACCTCAGTGAGTTCTACGGGCTCATTACTTGGCCCTACACGAGGTTACTCCCTTTGATCATATGACTCTATATTTTCAGAAGAGGGTGTGTTATAACCCTAATTTGCACCATACATGCTTATCTGGCATCAGGCCATCTCAGATTCCTTCTTTGCCAAAACACTGCTGAACAAATCTTCTTAAAAACTACTTTTATAAATACCCACGTGCCCTGCTCCATTACTACACATGTGTACACGCTAGTTGCCCCAAGACAACCCGCGTGTACCTACAAAAGCATGGAAAAAAGAAAGTTGTTGACGGAACACACAGCCTTGGGTAAGTTAACTAAACCTTTTGTCCATGCATGGCCAGTCACTCGACCAAATACCTAGCTTCTTCTAGCCTATAAAAGAAGGATTATGGGTCCCATTTGAAACGAGGAGAATCAAAGTAAAGAAACTATACCCGGTTGAGCATTCCATTTCTCCGAACCTTTATCCATCCTTATGCAAAGAGAAGTATAGAGCAAAGCAGTTGGAAGATAGTGGAAGAAGAGCCTAGAACTAGGATCAAGGAGCAGTAGACGACTTTATCATTGTGAATTTAATAAAAGAATTGTTTTTCTCATCCTGCAATATGAGATTGTCATTATTGGAATATTGATTGTATGCTTGATTAAATTTATAACCCGTTAGTTCATAGATCAAATGCATTTGGAGTTATTTGTTTGTTGATGCAGGAGCATCGCCAGCACATCAAGTGATCCAACGTGGAAGTGAAAGACAGTTGGACAGGCCAGCACAATTTTTGAAAACACCTTGAAACTGTTGCGCGAAAATTAATGTGGAGACTTAATGAAGCGCACTTGTATAATGTAATGGACCTTGAGAGGATTTCTCTCCTCCTTAGTTGGTAGACGACATTTAAGATAGTTAATGAAAGTAGATAGAATTTAATTCTAGATTTGATAGCTTTAGAGATCAAGAGGGAAACGGGATATAAACACCCTCATTGTGCATTGTAACATTATTCTGAAGAAGGAAGAGCATAGAGCATGCAGAGAGCTATGTAAGAAAACCCATGTATAGATATTTGAATTAATAGAAGAAATCTTTGATTCAAATTCATGGTTTGTGTTGTTCTCTATGTATCGATGTTGATATGCTCATGAATGTTTGCTTCCTTTTCATAGATTTTCTTTTACATGTTGTGTATATGATTTCCTGTTTGAGTCTGAAGTCTGATAGGAAGGAGGAATGAGTTTCAATTGTTTCTCTGTCTGAGTAAGGATTCCTGCAAGGAGTGCAGTGAAAGTGTCTGCAAGGAGTGCGTCGACAAGAATTTAGGGTTGCGTCTCTGAAGCTCAGATAGTTAGACTTTTGTTCTCATTCACCCAAAGTGCAGTTGGACATAGGATCCATGCAAGGAGTGTGCAAGCCAAGCTAAGTCTCGGAGTCACAAGTTTGAGAAAAGTGTGAAGTATTGAAGGACTACTACTGTAGGCGTGCGCAGAGTCGAAGAAATTCAACATTTTGAAGTTGTTGAATGTTTGCCGCAAGGAGTGCGTGTAAGGTTCTCTGAAGGATTCAGAGTTGTTGAAGCTCAAGAGGGATAGGCCCTTGTATTCGTTGAAGGACAATGTAGATAATTTGTACCTTGAAGGTTGGCAAGAGGAGTGCACAGACGAACAAGTTAACACGGAGAAAGACTTGGTCCATTTTTACAGAGGTCATCAAGAAGAACGATCGGTCGATATTCTCTGAGGAGAATTTGTGACACTCTGTGAGTCATCAGATCTCCCAGAGGTGCGAGAAAGTTAGAGTGAAAGTGTGGAAATATTCAAAGCTCAAGACATATAGAGCCGTTGATCCAAGCCAGCCAGGGCTGTGGGATTATTCACGCAATCTCCTATCGGGATTTCATGAGAGAAGAGTAGAAGATTTGGTAACGAGAATTGTGAAATTGCAAGATGCGATATCCAAGCGGCCACATAGGTAGTGTGGGACACAACAGAGTTGGAGAGTGGGGGACAGGTGGTATGTCTTATCGGGATCTCATAACGAGAAGTCCCGGATCGAAAAGCTGAGCTGAAAAACGGATTTGAAAAGCGGATATCACCAAAGTTGAATTGATGGCAGAAGGTTCTCTGAAGGATTCAGAGTTGGTGAAGCTCAAGAGGGATAGGCCCTCGTATTCGTTGAAGGACAGTGTAGAGAAGTCATGCTTTGAAGTTTGGCAAGAGGAGTGCGCAGAAGAACAAGTTAACATGGAGAAAGACTTGGTCCATTTTTACAGAGGTCATCAAGAAGAACGGATGGTCGGTATTCTCCGAGGAGAATTCGTGACACTCTGTGGGTCGTCATATCTCCTAGAGGTGTGAGAAAGTTATAGAAAAAGTGTGGAAATATTCAAATCTCAGGACAGATAGAGTCATTGATCCAAGCCAGCCAGGGTTGTTGAATTATTCGCGAAATCGCCCATCGGGATTTCTTGAGAGAAGAGTCGAAGATTTGGTAACGGGAATTGAGAAATTGCAAGACGTGATATCTCGATGGCCACATAGGTAGTGTGGGCCACAATAGAGTCGGTGAGTGGGGGACAGGTGGCACGTCTTATCGGGATCTCATAACGAGAAGTCCCGAACATTGGACATCAGGATTCACGATCCCATGAAATCCAAAATCCCGACAAGGTGACGAGACCGTTGAAAAGTCAAAGCCGCGAGCTCATCGAAATTTTGGCATATCGGGACTCGAGAGCCAGAGAACTGAGTTGATCGACATCGCGAGTGTCAATATCCCGAATGAGAAAGTATCGATAGGAAACAGGAAGAGGTCAGCGTTGACTTGTATCAACATTCAGGGATTCGTAGAACCAATGCCCAACCACTGACCTTTGGATTTGCGAAGTCACAAGTTCCGATCCTCTGAGTGCAAAGAGGGGGAATGCAAGAAGAGATCTGTGGGTGCTAATTTCCTGATAGGAAAATAGAAGGACAGTTAGTGTTCTTCGGGCCGAGAGAGAGAAGATCGTGTGTGCACGTGGACCTTCTGACCTACAGGTGGTGAAGGGGCTGCATATGCTATCATTTGTCTTTAGTGAATGCAGGTCAACATTGGGAGGAGATTTGCAGTCAAAGAATGACCAAGCGTGAAAAAAGGGATCAACATCAAACACGAAGAATAAGGTACGTCAACTTAATCTCTTGAGACTTGTATTTACATATGAGTAATGGGGGTCTAGGCATGGGATGATGGTACAAAGTAAGAATCTTTAGGTCATTTATACATGCATGATAAAACCCTTAGTTCTAGTCTGTAGGAGGGATTTCCCACCCACAACAGGGTGAATTTGTGACGCAGGAGCATCTCCCACATCAAGCGAGCCAACACAAATGTTGAGATTCTCTTGGAGTTGTTGCGCAATCTTAAATGAGTCATTAAGATGAAGTGCACTTGTATAATGTAAATGGACCTTGAGCAGATTTGTCTCGTCCTTAGTAGGTAGAAGACATTTATGAAAGTTAATGTAAAGTAGGTCAAATTTAATTCTAGATTAGACTGTTTGGGAGCGCAAGAGGGAAACGGGATATAGACACCCTCATTGTGTATTGTAACATTATTGAATCATTAGAGAAAGAGCGTGCAGAGAGCTATGTAAGAACACCCATGTACAGAGACTTGAATTAATAGAAGAGATTGATTCAAATTCAAGGTTTGTGTTGTTCTCTGTGTATTGATGTTGATATGCTCATGAATGTTTGCTTCCAGTTATACATTTGATTTTATATGCTATGTATATGATTTCATGTTTGAGTTTGAAGTCTGAAGGGAAGAAGAAATGAGTTTCAATTGTTTTCCTATCTGAGCTGGAGTTCCTGCAAGGAGTGCAGTCGAAGTGTCCACAAGTAGTGTAGTCGAAGTGTCCGCAAGGAGTGCATTGACAAAGGGCTCAGGTAGTTTAAATTTTGTTCTCATTCATCCAGAAGTGCAGATAGGCACATGAGACATGCAAGGAGTGCGCAGGCTAGGCGAAGTTGTAGGGTTGCAAACTTGAGTGAAGAGTTGACAGACCGCTTCCGCAGGTGTGCGTAGAGTCGAGGGACTTCAACATTTAGACGTGGTTGAGGGTTTTCTGCAAGGAGTGTGTGCAAGAGTTTTCTGAAGGACTTGAAGGTCGTGGGAAAAGCTCAGGAAGGATAGAGACTTCGAATTTGTTGAAGAAAAACACAAAGAAGTTGTGCGTGAAGTGTTTAAGAAGGCATCGTAAGTTCACGTTGTAGGTGGACGAGTTATGTGGAGAACACTTGGTTATTCGCAGGAATCGCCAAGCAATGACGAATGATCAAAATTCTCTAAGAAGGGTTCATGACATCCCGTGAGCCATTACATCTCATGGAGGAGTAGGGGAGGTACAACAGGTATTCTCGGAAAATCTCAAGAGGGGTAAAGTGTTGATCCGAGTCATAGGGACCATCGGATTTGCACATTGTATCATATATCGGGGTTTCATGAATTGAAACTCTGAAATATTGCAATGGGAATCATGATATAGCAACACACGATATCCCGATGGGTATAAGAAAAGTGTGGGGCCACAGGAATCAGAGTGGTGGACAAGTGGCACGAGTTATCAGAGTTTCACAACAAGAAGTGTTGAAAGCATTGCATCAGGATTCACGAAATCGAGAACCCTGAATTGCCAATGAGGTGAAGCATTGAATAGTCAACCCATGCACACGTTGGAGTTTCGGTGTATTGGACATCGGGAGTTGGGGATACAAGTTGTTTGACATCGCAAGTGCCAAAATCATGATAGGAGAAGTACCGACAGGAGAAGGGAAGGGTCAGCGTTGACTTATATCAGGTGTCGGGGATTCGTGGAATAATTGCTCAACCATTGACCTCGCGATACCGCAAAGTCAGATTCCCCGATAAGTAAAGAGAGGGAATTGCATGAAGAATTTTGTGGGTAGATATTTCCCGATAGGAAATTGGAGGAACCATTGTAGTTCTTCGGGCCGCGGAAAAGAAGATCCTGTGAGTCAACGTGAACTTTCAATCTGCGAGTTGTGAGGAAGGACGTTTGGAACCAATTTGGCTAAACTGCTTTCGAATCCTACTGAAGCTCTCTGGATTTCTTAAATGTGACTTCCTCATGGAAAGTCACATCTATGCTTACCTCTATTTGCCTCTGACCTGGTACATAAATCCTGTAAGATTTGGAGTTCTCATTGTACCCCATAAAAACCCCTTTCTTACCTGAGGGTTCCATCTTTGTCCTCTTTTCCTTAGGGACATGAATATACGCAGGACATCCAAATACACTTAGATGCCCTACTTTAGGTTTGATCCCTGAGAATACTTCTTGAGGAGTATTTTCCTTCAAAATAGCATGTGGGCACCTGTTCTGAATATACATGGCAGTGGAGGCAGCTTCTGCCCATAAAGAATTTGGTAGATCCTGGTCAAACATCATTGCTTTCACTACCTCACAAATAGTCATGCTTTTCCTCTCAACAACACCATTTTGCTGAGGGCTATATGGCACGATCAACTATCTCTTGATTCCTGTCGACTTGCAGAAATCCTCAAACTAAAAAGATTCAAACTCTCCTCCATTGTCTGTTCTAAGGATTTTGATCTGTTTCCCTATCTTCTTTTCAATAAAGGATTTATATTCTTTGAATTTATCAAATGTGTCACTTTTATCTTTAAGAAAATATATCCAACATTTTCTTGAGTAATCATCAGTAAAAATGACATAATACAAACAACCAATGAGTGAGGGAGATGACATGGGACAACATACATCAGGATGAACCAAATCTAAAATGCGTTGAGCTCTGTTGTCACTACTAGGAAATGATTTCTTTATATTTTTACCTAGCATGGATCCCTTACAAATTTCATTTTTACTAAGAAAAATAGAGGGCATGCCACATACCATGTTCTGTATATCTGGTAGAGCTTTGTAATGAAGATGTCCAAGTCTTATGTGCCACAACTCGCTAGAGCTAGTTGCATCATGAGCCAATGCCTGAACTAACTGTCTTGACACAATGTACAGTCCTCCATTGCGATTTCCAATGGGCTATGATGTACTTAAGTGGTTACCTTTATCCCATAGTAGTGCCTTCAGGTCCTTGAATATCGCCCAATATCCCTTGTCCTCAAGGGTTGCAACTGATAGTAGATTATTTTTTAGCCCTGGAACATATAATACTTCATCAACATGAAGTCTAGCCCCAAATTCCAATCTGAAGGAGATAGAGCCTACTCCCTCTATCTTGTAACATTTTTCATCCCCAAGCTCGACCTGCTCTGCAAAATATTTTGTCTCGAAATATGAGAGGATCTCCTTGTACCCTGTCATGTGATTTGATGCACCAATGTCTACTAACCAAGTTTTCAGCCTCGTGGAAACTGAAATAGATAAAGCATAAACCAAATAATATTCTTTCCAATTTTCTTTCTCATTAGAAGCAATTTTCTGATTTCTTTTGGATTCATCATCCTCAGCAGTTGAGGCATGATGTTTCCCTTTCCTAGGATATTTCTTTCTAAGCCAACAATCTTTAGAAAAATGACTCAACTTATTAAAAATAAAGCATTTATTCTTATATGTATCAATATTATTTCCTTTTAATGTACCTTTGATGTTTGGCTTCCATCGAGAGCCTTTCTAGAAAGTGCCTTTCTTCTTTCCCTTGAATCTTGATGCTAAAACTGAGTGCTCTTCTTTCGTTGGCTTGCTCCTGGTAGCTATGCGATTCTACTCCTAGAGAAAATCATGCCATAACCTATCAAACATGGGTTGAATCTATCTCCCACTTACACTGGATAAGAAGGTCTCCCATGAATAAGTAAGACTGTAAAAAATCGCTTGCACTAAATCATCATCATCCACTATCACTCATGTGACCAAAAGATGATCTTTGATCTGAGCTATCTTGGAATAGAAAGATGCCACTGATTCACCTTTATCCTTATTCAAATACTTAATCTTGTGCTTAAGTGTACTCTTATGACTTGGAGCCTGTTTCTCATACAGATTCACCAAGGTATCCATACATTCCTTGGCATTCATCAACGAAGTCATTGCAGGCATTATACTATCTTTGACTGAGTCAAAGATGATTCGCTTGGCCTTTGCTTGAATCTTCCCGAAATTTGTTCTTCCTGAATTATTCGTTGGTTCCTCCACCACTGTGGTCACATTGATTCATGTGGATATCGGTTGCCACCCACCTTTTTCGACTGGCTCAAAATAGTTTTCTCACAATTTTGGCAATTTATTATTTTTAGCAGGTTTTAACTTTCTAGGCCATTTTGACGGCCTAAATGAAGTTTTTTTTAGATAGAGGTTCTCAATGATATTCAAAGCATGATTGAGCCACCAAAATGAATCTCCATGATGATACCTTTCTAACGATCTATCATACGTCTAAAACAGAGATCGTATGAAAAAGTTACGACCTTAGGAAGTTGATGTACTAACTTACCCAAACAGGGCCCACGTGACTTTTGACGATTCATCTCCTAGGGTTAGGTTTTTGGATGTCTAGGTTTTTTTGGCATTCATGTTTATTGTAAAAATGCCTTCAGATCCTCATTTTAATCATCTTCTTGCGAATGCGAGTAGCCGTCACATCTCTTCTCGGAGATAAGATGCCACCATTCTAACGAGTCTTTCACTCTATATCTTTATAGTCTCTGTACATTTCTTTCATTAATAGAAATCATGTATTACCGTATCTCTGTGTTTATAGTTGCATCTCTGATATATTTTTATTATATTATTGGATATACACGATATCTCTGTGCATTTATTTATTATATCTCCGCTCTCATTTCATGTCGAAAATAATCCGGATCGCACATACTGCTCAAGATCATGCTCTTGCAAAATATTTTTTATACGAAGCTTTCACACATTAAAGTTGGTAGCTCCTTCAAGCCTATATTTATCCCTAACTGAAATGGAAGATGCCATGGTCCTCACACTGGAAACTGAATTAAGATCGCTTGGATTTCTATGTACTTGTTGTTGCACCTCAACATGTTTAACACACCCTAAGATCTGATACCATGTTAGATTATGAGCTTGATTTCTTATGCGGATTAATTCTTTTATTTTCTTCAATACTTTGATTCCATATTAATACACTCAAATCATAATTGAATAGAAGTAATTATGTAGATAAGTAAACATGCATATCAAAAACACATATACCCTGGGGAAACCTTGTATAGGGAGAAAAACCCCAACAAACAATATTCCTTTATTGCATTAATAATGTAATATCTCTTACAAATATCCACCATGAATGTACTTCTCTAAAAGAGATTTCCAAGATGACTCTGACCTGACAAAGACTTACAAGACCTTGCTGAAATACACCTCTAATATGCTGCCTCTTTATCACTGATGTCCTCCTCTATTACTTCACCCTCAACCTGCATATAAAAACTTTGTTTCAAAATTGTGTTGCAAAAATTTCTGGAAGAGAGGATTCGACCTCTTCTTATATAGGCTGAAGAGGGGTAGAGGAGAGGCTCTAAATAGTAACCTGATTGCATGCATTAGTCATAAATCAGCTTCATACTTCAGTTCTAACTTAGAACTAGACTTGATATTGGTTACAACTTAGCATTACACTTTAGTTCGAACTTAGAACTAGACTTGAGACTAGCATGCTTTAGTTTGAACTTAGAACTACTTAATACATTAGTTGCAACTCAACATTACACTTTAGTTCTAAGATAGAACTAGACTCAAAACTTTAGTTGCAACTCAACATTACACTTTAGTTCTAGACTCAAGATTTTAGTTGCAACTCAGCATTACTAAAAATAGAACTAGACTCAAGACTTTAGTTGTGACTCAACATTACACTTTAGTTCTAACATAGAACTAGACTCAAGACTTTAGTTACAACTCTTGGCAAGGCAATTCAAAATTCTCTTCATGGTGGATAATGTTTACACGTGCCAACGCTCTAGATCAATACAATTACATCATTTGCAATATTAGGAATATCATTTTTTTCTAGCTCATAGGAATTTTACATTCAACCTAACTTTTGCTATATACCTTGACTTTTTCTCATGGCTCATAAGGTTTGACTAGGCTCACAAAAATTGTATGTTTCCCCTAAATTTTGCACTAGTCTGTCTATGCTCACAGAGGTTGTACATTTCCCCTGACTTTTGCACTAGATTATCTATGCTCACAGAGGTTGTACGTTCTCCTTAAATTTTTCATTAGACTCACATAGCATATCATTCGTCCTAACTTTTGGTTTGACTCACAGAGGTTGTTCATTCCCCCTGGCTTTTGTCAATACCTCACAAGACTGGTTGATTCTCCAAATCTCCCTGACTAGCCTTAGGGTGGCCTATATGGCCTCTCATTGGAGAATCACTGTCGATGCTACCAAATTTAACTAAATTACATGGACGTGATATATTTGTGACTAAATTTTTCTGACTAAACAAGTTCAAATTTTGTTCTGCAGGATCAAATGGATGGATTTCAAATCTGGATGGCCAAAAATGAAGTTGAAGATGCGTGAGTGAGGGGTTTGTCCTTCCCCTTCTCCCTCTGTAGCTCGAGCTATCCAAGGTCCTATGTGAAACTATACCGATATCAATGAGACCATCACAGTTATGAGTTGTGACTCATAGGTAGATGGATAACACATGTGATTTGCCGCCATCTTGCCTCAATGGCTACATCGATTTATGGACAATGGGTTGCATGCAACACTGATCTTATTACATTCATGGAGTCACGAAAAGGTAGATATTTAAAGTTGTCTACCATGTTATAAGATTATGTGTCAAACATGAGCATTGATATGTGCACAACTTTGTTGAGTGTAGAGCATAGTAAATTCATTGCCAAGTTGCTAGGGAAAAATTGCCACATTTCTTTTTAATTTCAGTGGTTGCATTGCGTCACACATATATGTGTTGTTGGCCACTCAAAACTTCTGGAGTATTTAAATAAAATTTATCTAATACCATATTAGATTTCACACCTTGGTAAGATCTTGCATTCAAAAAAATTAACACCTAAACCCAGGTAGTTAAAAAAAAATTATGTTTGAATCAATCTTAAAGTCGTTTATTCACATATTACATAGTTTATAAACATATCTAGGGAACATAACATGTATTCCACTTTAATCTGAGCACGATTCCAAATCGAGATAACAAAGCAAGAATTTATAATGGTTTTATTGCATACACCTCCCTACAGTTACAATTATATTAAACAATTACAATTATAATAAATCTGCACAGTTTAAGGCACAAAAAAACATTTTCCCTCACAAACACATCTATGAGAAATGAAATGAGACTTATTTTGTGCTCAGGATTCCCATGGTTTGAGTTAGAATTAACAGAATCGTGAATTTTAGAAAATTTGATCATATTCATGGTAGCTCTTGTACAAGAAATGCAAGCCCTGCATGCACAAGAACATTCATCTTTTACTAGCATAAAAACTAGGCATTGCCCATGCATCCCTGCCCTACTGGTAGGGACTCGCTGCTCTGCAGCTCCTCTTGTTGAATCATATAACACGCCATAGCTCCTCATATTAGTAACTCTTCTACTAAGATAGTAAGAATTATGTTCTAGTTATTAATTAAATCATTCAAAGGATAAAGATTATGTTTTCCTTAAACTAAGTCTTTATCTATTAGGATATATCAAAATATAAACTAATTTAACCATGGACACAATGAAAACAAAGTTATATATTGGAGTATATGGATCAAATACACATTTTAATATTTTAATTAGATTGGCTTACCATAATTATCAAACTTACGGTCACCACGAATTCACCACAAGAAATTACATGAATAACTATCACCTCGTTCAAGTGATACACCCATCACATCGTTTTTTATAGACTTGAGTTATGTAGATATGTATTGATGACTAACTGCAAGTAAACTCGTAGTTTGTTTGAATGGTTAATCCAAAAGGAATGGTGTATTAAGGCCACGTCATGACACCAAATATGAGCACTAACAGTCCTACTATTATCCAATACTTCAAGATTTAAAGATGGCGTAACAACTAATTCTTGACCTTTTCCCTATTTTCAAGACGTTGAGTATGGAGAAAATGAAGCTTTACACTCTGTTCTATCTAGTATGAGGGTTTTTCTTCATTCCTTGTATCCTTGTATCATGTACAAGCATAGTCAAACCCAAAACTACAATATTGCCAACATTGGTAATTTATTTCTGGTAATCGTTCTATCTTGAAATTAATGGTATAAAAATTTCTTTTGATGTAGGTCTATATTGGTTTGATGAAAATGACTTAATCCAAAATGGCATGCTGGTCATTTGTTCATTCCTTAAGGTAAGTGTGTAAAATGGGATTTTTACTTATAGTTGGTATATTTATGTTTTATTCTTTCCTTATATCGAATCGTATTAAACAAGGTTTTGAATACGAAAATATACCATGGAATTCACTTAGTTCATAACTAATTTTATATCTATAGTATGTGTGAAAACTACACTGCTCTAGGTAATGAACAATTTTACTAGAAACATATCCATTAGTCAATCGACTTTCCTAGTGAGAGACAAATTCACTATTCTGATATATACTTAACAAAATTTGCTTATGGGTTTTGTACATGCATTTGTGCATACCCTTTGAGCGATGGCAGACTCAAGGGCCATCGATACCATATTTCGAGACTTGTTTTAAGGTGGTTACTCATGTATACTCTTGATAGGTTATAATGATTTTCATGCCTAGAATCACCATCAAGAGTTGATTAGTAACAAAGAGTTTTGTTATGATATTACAGAGGTCGAGTAATGTCATTTACTTCCTTGCTAAACATACAAGAGTTCAATATTATCTTGTGAAATGATAGCTCTTGTATAAGTTTTATTTTGTTTGTTTTATTTATGATTATAAAGAACTAGTTATATACCGACCCTATGATTATAACACCCAACTCAGCTATAAACTCATCTTTTTCTTTTCATATTTATTTTCCAGCAATAAGCATGACTATTAGTGATGGGTCATTGATTTTCTTTTTGATATAAAAATTAATCACTACATCATTTTTATTACCTTATTCCATGATGACATATTTTGTGTCTTATTAAACAAGCTCGAAACCTTCTTACACTTAATAGTTGTTCATTTTATTTATAAAGATATCATAGATTTAAATTTTGTTCTCATTTTGAAAGAATCGATTCGATAGTCAAATATTTGAATGAGTAGTTTTGGTATTTAGTTTTTGTCTATGCATTGATTACAATTCTCTCTTTTTCTATTTTGCACTTGAACTCTCTTACTCATATGCACCATATATGGTTTAAAGGTTCTAATTTTTTTTAATAAAACCTTTCATTTTAATCCAGGGTTTCAATCCCTTGCATATTATATAATGAAACAATTATTTTTATTATATTCCTTTTATGCTATTACTTTTCCATACCATATTAAAATAGTTTTCTCGTGAGGAACCCTAAATTTGTTATTAGGGTTCGAAGCTATTTGGATTTAAAATCAGCATTCAATTGGCTTACTTTTGGAGGCACTATTCTAGATATCTTCTTCTATACTTTTAACAAGCTTTATTTTATTTATAAAGAAACCCATGTATTCAACTTCATCTTATGAACATTTAATTCTATATGTAGATAAGAAAATAAGGTAGGTATTTATTTTTTTATCTTACTACAATACTTCTAAAAAGAGAACCATTCTTTTCAAAACATGAATCATGCTACCAACATTTAATGTTTCTTAGGATTAACAGTTCAATGATAAAAGAACAAAGCATTTCAGTAAATAAAATAGATACTATAAAATTTCACAAATTGGTATAAAAACATTGTAGTTTTAGCAATTATTTTTTTAATGTAACAACGAGAAATCATTAAAATATAAAGAAATAAATTTAGAAAACATATATTGGGTTTGCCTCAAAAACTAGAAAGAAGTTGAATAGAAAACTAGTTCCTCCCAATCATAGTCACGAAAAACTAATATTTCTTTCTCTTGTCACCCCCTAGCCTAAATAATTATTCCATAGGGACTGAAACTATTATACATTTTCCATTATTATCATAGTTTATTTCTTCTCAGAACCATGAAACTCAATTCACAAGTACTCAACAACTTCCCACCTCATAACATACTTGTATATTAAAGCTTGCCTAGGTATTTTCAATTTAGCCTCATCCCTAACCCTATGGAATCTTCTTGGCCTAACTTTTTGTTATCTTGTTCCCTCACATTCCACACCTTTGGGAGTATGCTTCCACTTGTCACATAGACAATAACTACTCTTGTGGCGTTTATACTTTTCACTCACCCATGGAATAATGATTTACTCTTTGTAACTCGATCAATTTGTTTCTTTTTTTCATTAAAATAAACAAAAAAAAAATTACAAAAACATTCATCATCAATATATGTGATTATATAATTTCACATAAGTATTTTCCAATTCTTCAGATCATAATCTATCAAAAACTAAAATGTTTAAATGTTTGTAAACCGAGGGAATGAAACGTCCCTCTCTTGCGAGCACATATTATCGACGTATTCTTGGAGTACACTTGCATGCAAGTGATCCGATTATAGTACATGGTTATATACTTCGCTTATGTATTTTTGTGATGATGTTGATGGTTGTGGTTTAGTGTTGATTTATATATATGTATTGAGAGATGTTATTGACGATTTTCCCCTGAGTGTGCAATAAAATTGACATATTATGGATTTTGATGGCATCAATGGACCTCCTCGGACTTCGGATTGAGTCAGGGAGTGGATAGTATTGGTTTGAGTATTTCATTTATGCATATGTGACATATGATCAATTATAGCATGATTTTTTATACAAATCATTGACATTGTTTTGTTTATGGATGCAAGCTCACAATTTCTTTCTAATCTAACTCACATCAAGAGTAAAGAGGCCATGAACATAGACTAGATACTGAGGGAGAGGTCTCGCAGAGTCCCTGTCACATACTACTAGCACTCGCTCTATGGCTTGAATTGTAAGTTAATTATTACCTTGTTCGAGAGGTCCATGATGTTGTGAAGAAAGACTGAGACAGTCACTCACCAAGATTTGTAAGGGACGCACAATAAGGAAGGGTCCTTATTCCTTAGAATCCCTTAGTCTCTCACAAGGTCACTCTAATGGAATGTTGACTCCAAGGCTTGGCCAACTACCAAAACCAATCAAAGGAAAGTGTCACCCTTGGAGTAGGGAGTGCGGAGTGCGTCTTGAATGGCACGGCACATTAATAAAAATTGAGTGAATGAAACTAGGTGGCCTAGAAAATCTTGAGCGCATAATCAAACCTTGTAAAATATTTAAACATGATCGGATTTAATTAATTAATTAAGGATTGAAATTGTTAATTTTAAATCCCAAAATGAAGGTCTAAGCCTATTCAAAATTAAGCCTAAGTCTAAAGTTTGGTGAGAATACTAAAGTTAAATTATAAATAAAATAAAATAGGAAAGAGATAAATCAATTTAAGAAATTAAGGAAGATGAAATAAGTCTAAAGAATTAATATAATACACATGTGTGCAGAAAATACCAAATTGGAATTTAAGATAAGAAAGCAATAAAGCATAAAAGAATGTGTATGCATAGAAAGGTATCTAGAGTCTAGTTAACACTAGTTTAACTAGGAAAATAATCATATTTTAACTCAACTCATATTTAGTAAGGTGTTTTAGTAAGGCATCAGTCATTAATAGGAAATAAGGGGAATAAAGAGACAAGTTGGAGTGATTTAAGAATAAAGAGATAAGTAGGAGTGATTTAAGTAGCGCTTTTAGGAAGGGTGAGGGGAATTGAATTTTATAAAAATAAATTTTGGAATTACTTGTGCCACTTGGGGGAGAGGATGACAAGTGTAAGGGGGAAATAATTCTAAATTATTTGATTAAAAAGTGAATTAATTGTGCAAGTGGGGAGGCATCATGGAGAAATTCTATAAAACAAATGGCCTAGATGAAAAATGGATCACACCGGTTATGGGTAAAGTTATGTTGTAGAACTTTTGACTAGTTTACTTGTGAGAGTTGGGATGTAGAGCTTGAGGAAGAGTGGCAGCTCTACCTTTTGAGGAAAACTAGGAGCTAGAGGAATTTTGATTGTGTGTGTGGGTGGCCCCTTTGCATCTCAGGGGATAAGGGGAAGAAGAGTACCCATAGTATTGGATCAAAGGTAACAGTGAATTCTCTACAGTTAGAAAGCGAAAGGTCGGGAGGAGCATTGTCGCTGAAGAACATATTCGATCTCATCTTTGATCTCTTCACCATTGGTTATGGTACTTTATTATTAGTTACATATTGTAGTATAGTCTAAATTTTTTCAAATTCAAATGCTTGTAATAAAGTCGATCTTTGATGCGTAATGAGTTTTACCTTCCTACATATATATAAATAATCATGTTGTAAAAAAATGAAAAGAATTGTTGTATTATGATTCATGCATCTATTGACACGATAGGCTATGAATGGGAATTTTACAGTCGTTTATTTCATGTAATTGCTTCTAGGAATTTGATCTTGAGTAAATTAAATCTGAATGGACCTTCATGTTGCATATAAAATTCATTTTTGTATATATTTAGTAGATAAGATGGAGGCTCTGAAATTTCTAAATCTTCCTTTACCTATCTTCCCCATTGTTGAATTATTGTCGTGATGTTTTATTGGATTAGTTCATGATATAAGTATTAAAAATGAAACTAGTTTTAATTATGAATACCTTCGAGTTCGTATGAGATTGATGGCATGCATGGTGTGTCCTCTGTGTATTTCATTTAAATGTGGAGTGGTTTATTTTACTGTTGTAGACATGCTAAGATGTGCGAATTATTTGGTTCCTCCCCTTGATTGGCATCCAAGACGGCTAATTTATATTCCTATTACACCTATTGCCCACACCATGTGTAATTTTGTGTTCCTCTTCTAGCAAATTAAAAGAGCACCTTCCTTCAGAGTTTTCTTCCTGTGTTTTTGAGCTCTCTCTAGTAGTGAACCACCTCCCAAGAAGTTCTTCCAACAATTTTTTTTAGTAATCTTCCACTCGTAGAGACCTTTCCTTCAAAATTTTCATGATGTACGAAGCCCATTATAGAATCCAGTTTTAATTGAAACTTGATGCCTCTTAAATCTCTAGATCCAGATATTTGAATCCGAGTAGATGAGTTTGTAATGTGTTCGATGGAGCCCTAGTAAAGGCGTCGATAACTAACCATTTTTAGTCGTTGGAGCCCTTCAGAGTGATTGAAGGTGGACGAGCATTGATAGTTGACCCTTAGTTCGAATTCAATTGGAGATTTCAACTCTACTCCCCTATCACCAAATTATTTTCGAGATTGTATGCTTTGTGATGTTCGATGGGAGTTTGAAGGATGGATGAGTTGGTAGGTTCCTCTTGTTTCCCAGGGTCGAGAGTTCGCTTCCTCATATTTTTCTCTTAGTAGCTCTACAAAGTAGCAGGAAAAGAGAAGGAAGCAAGCGCTAGGCTGAGGAATCATTGAACCGGACTCATTCAATTGCTATGGATCCATGCCTAAGAATTCACCTGGGATGCATGCTATTGAAATAGGCTCTGCTGAATAAAGGATTTTCAAAAAGGATATGGTATGTCTTACCTTAAGCGCATACTTCAGTCTTACTAACTACAACAAAGGCATCACCTTCCATTAGTGAGGAGTTTATTTACTTCCCAATTTTACCGACATTATTAACCCAACATAAAAGGTATCCATCTTCATACTAACTCTTCAGTGACTAGCACACTTACTCTTACTACTAATACTTACTAGCTTGTGGGGCAGTTACTCCCTAAGAGAGTTTGAGGAACGTGGGTCTGGATCACTTTATTTTCTTTCTCGTAAGGAATGAAACTAAGGAAATCATCCATCTCACCCGAAGGGCGTCATTGTTTTTACCTATTCATAGTTAGGGCGAGGAGGCAGAATCCCACTCACCTGACTATTAGAGAGGGAAAGGATCTACTCTATCTTACTTCCTTAACTCTCGAATGGATTTAAGTCTGCAATGACACCCTTCATTTAATTACTGAAATGTGACTGAGACCTTCTTAAAATTTTTAAATGGGTACATAAGAAGGTATAGAAAAACTCATTGTGGTAATAGCTTCTTGATTTTCCTAGTTCCTTAAAAGAAACATGCAAGCAACTTTAAATTCTATCTATTGCTTGAAATTGATCTCTTATAGCTTTAAAAATTTAAGGTAGCATTGAAGTCTTGATTTTGGAAATCAAGGGATTGGATCCTCATTGAACCGCTGATTTATAAATGATTGGGTTAATTAATCTCTAAAATCATTATATCTATTGGTTTTTCTCTTATTTCCTTACAACTACAATTGGATATGTGAAGTAGTATTCTTGCCTTGCAGCATAATAATATATTTTATCTCATTAAGTTACACAATGGGAATAAGGTCCTCATCACATTACTTTAATATGACATGATCTCCTTAGGTCTCTAAATGGACATGCAGGATAGTTGTGAATTATCTTCTCTATTATTTTAGGGGAAAACATTCTCCTAGTTCCTATTCAATAAAGCTAAGGTAGCATTGGAATCCTTCCTTTTTTTAGTTATGATTGACCCTCTTATCTCCTTAAGGAGGGTTATCTCGGCATTGACTTCTCAATTAAAGATGTTTAAGAATGATTTTTTTGTTGTTTATAGATGGATACATAATATAATGTAGTGTTGAATTTAATGTATGGATTGAGAGGATCCATCTTCATATGGGTCTCATAATGAATATGAATTTTGGAATCTCCTTACATGCTCCTAGAAGTTATTCCTTAAGATGAAGATGTATAGCTAAGATATATGAGATTAATATTGTAATTGCTCTCTTGATTTATTATTCTTGTGTAAAAGCCTCTTACTCATTACGCTCCTTTCTTGCTTGAAATATTTATTAAGTAGAGTATATTTCTTTAATGCACTATGAAGAATTGACGATAAAGTATGTTGATGTTTCTAGTTTGAGTAGAGGTGTGTTATTGAGCTATGGGAATTAGATACTTCCTTGTTCCTCAGAATAGTCGCCAACCCTGAGACCTTAAGTGGTAAAAATCAATCGTATGAATCCCATGCTCGAGAATTTCTTATGTGTCCTAGAGGTCCTAACAATGCAAGATAGGTCAGGCGAGTAGTTATTTATTACTCAGTGACGTAATTGATCATTTATTG
This sequence comes from Picea glauca, assembly GCA_000966675.3. Classification (NCBI taxonomy): domain Eukaryota; kingdom Viridiplantae; phylum Streptophyta; class Pinopsida; order Pinales; family Pinaceae; genus Picea; species Picea glauca. The sequence continues at coordinate 372,609 of JZKD02S1591667.1, read as the reverse complement.
TGTTTTTTTTCAGTTGATCGTGTTGTGTTGAATTTTGTCGCTCCTTATGTTTATGTGTTGATTATGCTTCATTGTTAATTATGTTAATGTGTTGATTGTGCTATTATTAGATTATGATGATGTGTGGCTTGTGATATTGTTAATTATGTCATGATGATTTTAAATTTCAAATACATAGAAAACATATTTTTTTACCTATTATACATTGTTGTTTGTTGTCGTAACAGAAGGGTCGTTACATATGGTATCAGAGCGGGTTCAACCCTACAACTTCGGATCATTACACATTCCACTATATTAAACACTTGGTTAATAACTTATTTCTAATTAAATTGAAATTTTTCCATGTAGGTAATCATGGATAGAGGACCCCATGAAGGTAGACAATGTGGTGCTAGGGGAGGAGGTGTGAAGCCCCTAGTAGTGTCCACACTAGAGGGTTCTAATGCCCAAGGATAAGAAAAAGTCCTTGGGCACGAGAAGATTGTTGTGGGGGATGTGGTTGGTATGATGAGGCCCTTTCAAAGGATATCAGAGGCCTTAATTAACCTACTAGATAGAGATGAAGCCAGGGCACCTATACCGAGTGAGGGTTCACAATGCACTCCTCCTAAGAGTTGTATCATTCATAGAGAACTCGAGAACATTAAGTTTTCCAAGTTCATGGGAGCCACAGACGTCTCAGCCACCAAGGCATGGTTTGAGAACATGGCAATGTGATTTTAACTTCGCGACTACACCTACAAAATGAAGGTCTGCATGACAGGATTTCAGCTAAAGGGGAGGGATCTTCTATGGTTGTAGACGCTTCTACCTCAACTAAACATGGTTGTCAAAGATGTGTCGTGGGAACTGTTTGAATAAACGTTCTGGGAGAGGTATTTGTGAGAGGAATTCATTGAATGCCATCTCAATTAGTTCAACACCTTATGAAAGGTTGGTCGTACAATTCTCGAATATGAGGCTCGATTCATGGAGCTGCTTAGGTATCCTCCAGACCTAAATATGGAAGATGAAGGTCAACAATTTTGTGTTCGGACTTAACTTAAAAATTCATGTGAAGGTGACAATCCTAATGCCTCAAACAATGAATGATGCAATCCCAAAGGCCCTCATAGCTGAGGAAGATCTCACTGACGAGGGACAAGGCAGGACTCTTGCAAGACTGACTGGAAAGAAGAAATCAGTTGTGCAACAACATCAGACACCATCCTAACATACATCAAGGTATTGATACACATCGAGAGGATCCATGTTCATGACACCATGACGATCGAATCCTCATCATAGGACTCCCTACAGAGGACCACCACATTAGCAACAATGTCACCCATAGCAACAATAGTTTAGGCATGTTCAGCAGAACATACCAGGATCTCACGGTGGAAGGCCAACATCTTCTACTTAGATGACCAGGAGTACTCGACCTAAGACCGGGTGTTGAAAAAGTGGAGAGCCAAATTACCAACAAGACTATATGGTTGAGAAGGAAAGAGTAGTCAGATCAATGGGACACACTACAGTTGGAGATTTGGGAAAGGCCCACAAGATTCATGCAGCAGTGGATAACTGTCAGGTCGAGCACTAGTCCACAGTTCTCGAGACATTAGGTACCATTGTCGACCAAAATTTTAGTATATTGATAGATCCAGGAGTTATAGGATGAGTTTAGATACGTAGAAATGGCTTTGGGTTCCAAACAAAAGGTTGGAGGAAGAGTTATGAACTCTCACATTAACTTGGGATATTTTGTAACGAATTACGACTTATACACCATGATCTTAGAATCTTATGACATCATGATTGGTATGGACTGGTTGGAATCACATGATGCGATACTCAACTGTAATATGAAGCAGTTGAGTTTGACCAATAATGTGGGATAGAGAAGATTGATCGTAGGAAGAAACCAAGGAGTTTCCTTGAGGTTCATTTCTTCCCTACAACTGTAGAAGAGAATGTGAAAAGGATGCAAGTTATATACAATCTTGGCACTAAATAAACAAGGCGAGGTGGAAGTATTGGAATACCTTCTAGTAGTACGATCATTTTCATATGTGTTTCTAGAAGAGTTACGAGGTTTTTCACCCGAAAGAATTGGAGTTTACAATCGATTTGAAACTTGGAACTGAACTGATAGCAAGAACGCCTTATCGGATGTCTACACATGAATTACAAGAGTTGAAAATGCATTTGAAGGAGTTTTTGGACCTAGGAATTATATGTCCAAGTGTGTCACCTTGGTGTACGCCTGTTATTTTCATAAGAAAGAAGGATGGGTCGTGGAGACTTTGTATTGAATACCGTCAATTGAACATAGCGACAATCAAGAACTAATATCTGTTTCCAAGAATAGATTATTTGTTTGATCAAATGAAAGTCATAATGGTGTTTTCAAATATCAACTTGAGATTAGGATATCATGAGTTACAAATTAAAGAGGAAGATATTCCTAAGACTACATTCAAGACGAGGTTCGGGAACTACGAGTTTACTGTTTTACCATTTGGACTAACAAACACCCCGGTGGTATTCATGAGCTTCATGAATGAGGTGTTTCGTGAATACTTGGACAATTTTATTCAAGTATTCATTGATTTCATAATAATGTATTATCAGACGATGGAAGAACATGACGAATAATTACGCTCAATACTACAGTGTTTATGGGATCACAAATTATATGGGAAATTGTTGAAATGTTTTTTTTACCAATTAAGGATGAATTACTTAGGGCATGTGATATACAGCGAAGGAATCACTATGGAACCAACAAAGGTAGAGACTATTATCGAATTTATGACACCAATAAGCATACCGTAAGTGATAATCTTTATGGATTTAGTAGGATATTACTGATAGTTCATTGAATGTTTTTTGAATATAGAAAATTTGATCATGAAATTGCAGAAGAAAAACAAGAAGTTTGTATGGATCCAAAAGTGTGTGGAATCATTTCAAAGGCCCAAGGGGATTTTGATGACAACATCGATACTAAAAGTTCCCAACATGGAAAATAAATTTGTGGTATGCATAGATGCATCCAAGGAAGGATTAGGTGGAGTCTTGATGCAAGATGGTTGATTGATCTCTTACATCTCAAGGAAATTGAGAAATCATGAGAAGAAATATGCAACGAATGATTTGGAGTTATTTTCCATTGTGTATTCCTTGAGAGTGTAGAGATACTATATGATTGGACGAAATTTTGAACTAAAAACAGATCATCGTGGATTGTAGAACATATTTACACAGAGCAACTTGAATGTGCGGCAAAGGCGTTTGTCAGAATTTCTTAGCGAATACGATTTTGAAATTACTTATATAAAATAAACAGTGAACAAAGTGGCATATGCATTGAGTCAGAGACCACACATATTTTTTATGATACCTCTTTAGATGAATCTTTGAGAAAATATTCTAACTATACATTGCGATGATGACTGGTATAAAGAGGTTAAGGAAAATATCGGACAAGACACCATGATGGTACCAAAGTTTGAAGGTTATACATTGGACAACAATGAATTGTTAAGATATAACAATAGAATTTACATACCACCTAATGATGAATTATTAATTTTGATCTTGAGTGAAGTGCATCGCGTAGTGTACATGGCTCATCTAGGAGTCACGAAGATGAGGGAAGAACTTAAACCTTTGTTCTTCTAGGAAGGAATGAAAGAAGACATATTTAGTTACATGGCATGATGTCTAGAATGTTAGAAAGTGAAAGTTTAACATAGACATCTGGAAGCATTTCTACAACCACATGTTATTCTAGAATCGAAATGAGAGGTCATTTCCATGGACTTTATTTTTGGATTTCCACAGACGAAAAGGAGGCACGATTCTATGTTCATGGTAGTTAACACTTTGATGAAGAGTGCACATTTTATCCATATGCATATGACATATCAGGTTCCATACATATCTAGATTTTTTATTAGCGATATTTTTAGATTAAATGGCATGCCAAAAAGGATCATATCTGATAGAGGTTGGGTTTTTACAATACATTTTTGGACCGGTGTCTAAGATCCCTTGGGGACACAAATGAACTTTAGTACAACTTATCACCACGAGACAGACAGGTAGACAAAAAGAATGAACCAAATTTTGGAAGATATGTTGCATATGTACCCGATATACCAACAAAAGCGTTGGAAAGAGTTCTTGCCACTAGTGGAGTTTACATACAACAAAGACCATCGAAGTACCATTAAGATGGCACCATTTGAGTTCATTTATGGGAGACTATGTTAGATGCCATTGACCATGGATTGACTTGAGGATAGGGTCCTGGTAGAACCATAAGTGATCCAAGAAATGGAAGGAAAAATACAAATCATAAGACAAACAATTAAAGAAGCGAAAGAACAACAGAAGAGTTATGATGATGAGCATCATGTCTACCATAATTATGAAGTTGGTTATTGAGTATCATTGTGGGTGAAACCACAAAAAAATTCAATCAAGTTTGGAAAGGGTGATAAACTCTCTCCTAGGTTTGTGGGACCTTTTGAAGTTGTCGAAAGGAAAAAACCCATGGCTTATCGATTGGTGTTTTTTGATTCTTTGAGGCATATGCACGATTTTTTTCATGTATCTGTTATGAGACATTATGTTAGTGATCCCACACATGTGATTGACATGAGTTCTTTACAGGCGTCGAATGAGGGTGCACTCACGACGAAGCTAATCCAAATTTTGGACCATCGCATTTGACAACTATGACATCAAACATTCGATTAGGTCAAAGTCGAGTGGGATGATTATAGTCCACACTCAGCAACCTAGGAGGACGCATATGATATGCGCCAATAGTTTCATTGTTTGATAGCTTAGACATATATATCTTGTCAGATACTTTTATTACTACATTTTATATACTGTACAACTTCGGGACGGAGTTTAAAACAAGAAGGGGTGTATGTAACATCCCATTCTTGTGAGCACATGCTATGAACTTATTTTTTGAGGACACTTGCATGCAGGTGATCCGGTTATAGTACATGATTATATATTTCGCTTATGGATTTTTTGGATGATGTTGATGGTTGTGGCTTAATGTTGATTTATATATATTTATTGATAGATTCTATTGACAAGTTTCCCCTAAGTGTGTCAGACACTTGATAGATTGTGGATGTCAATGGCATCAATGGACCTCAATGGAATCTGAATTGAGTCATGGATTTGATAGTATTGGTTTGAGTATTTCATTTATGCATGTGTGACATATGATCGATTATAGCATTATTTTTTATATGGATCATTGACAATGTTTCATTGATGGATGTAGGCTGAGGATTTATTGCTAATATGACTCACATAAGGAGTCAAGGGGCCATGCACATAAACTATATATTGAGGGAGCTCCATGGCTTGAATTGTAGGTTAACGATTACCTAGTTCGATAGGTCCACGATGCCATGATGGAAGACTGATACAATCGCTCACGAATATTTATAATCGGTGCACAATAAGGCAGGGTCCTTATTCCGTAGAATTCTTTAGTCTCTGAAAAGGTCGTCTGAATGGAGTGTTGACTCCAAGGGTTGTACAACTACAAAAAACAATCAAAGGTGAGTGAGACCCTTGGATCATGGAGTGCGTCTTGAAGGGCACATCATGTAAATAAAGTTTGATTCAATGAAACTAGGTGGCCTAGAAAACCTTGAGCAAATAATCAAACCTTCTAAAATATTTAAACATGGTTGGATTTGATTAATTAATTAAGGATTGAAATTATTAATTTTAATTCCCAAAATGAAGGTCTAATCCTATTCAAAACTAATCCTAAGTCTAAAGTTTGGTGAGAATACTAAAGCTAAATTATAAATTAAATAAAATAGGAAAGAGGTAAATCAATTTAAGAAATTAAGGAATATTAAATAAGTCTAAAGAATTAATTTAATACACATGTGTACAGAAAATACCAAATTGGAATTCAAGATAAGAAATCAATCAAGCATAAAAGAATGTGTAAGGGGGAGAGGATGACAAGTGTAAGGGGGAAATAATTATAAACTATTTAATTAAAAAACAAATTAATTGTGAAAGTGGGGAGGTGTCATGGAGAAATTCTATAAAACAAATGGCCTAGATGAGAAATGGATCACACTAGTTATGGGTAAAGTTATGATGTAAAATTTTGACTTGTTTTACTTGTGAGAGTTGCAATACCCAACTTGACAGTGAGTGGTGGCTCTACCTTGCGAGGTGAGTTGAGAGATAGAGGTATTATGGTTGTGTGTGTGTGTGTGTCCCCTTTGTGGCTCCAGGGGCTAAGGGGGAAGAACAATACCCCTAACATTGTTTGGGTAGTACCGGTGAAGTCTCTATGGTTAGCAAGCAAAATTTCAGGAGTGCCATCACTCAAAAACATCTTCGATCTCTTTGCCACTAGTTACAGTACTTTATTATTAGTTACATATTCTAGTATAGTATAATTTTTTGCAAATTCAAATGCTTGTAATGAAGTCGATCTTTAATGCACAATGAATTTTACCTTCCTGCATATATACATAATCATGTAGTAACAAAATGGAAACCACTGTTGTATTATGATCCATTCATCTCTTGACATGATAGGCTGGGAGTGGGAATTTTACAGTCGTTTATTTCATGGTAGTTGCTGCTAGGAATTTGATCTTGAGTAAATTAAATCTAAATGGAACTTCCTGTTGCATATAAAATTTGTTGTTGTATATATTTAGTAGATAATATGGAGGCTATGAAATTTCTAAATCTTCCTTTACCTATTTTCCCCAGTGTTGAATTATTGTCGTGATGTTTTATTGGATTGGTTCATGATATAAATATTAAAAACACAACCTAATTTTAGTTATGAATACCTTGCAATTCGTATGATATTGAAGGTGCGCGTAGCATTTCCTCCATGTATTGGTTTTAAATGCAGAGTGATTTTTTTACTGTTGTAGAAATGCTAAGATGTGCGAATTATTTGGGTTGTCTCCTTGATTGGCATCCTAGAAGGCTAAATTATATTACTATTACACATTTAATTACTAAAATGTGATTCAAACCTTCTTAAAAAATTTAAATCGGTACATAAGAAGGTATAGAAAAACTCATTATGGTAAAAGCATGTTTATTTTCCTAGTTCCTCAAAAGAAACATGGAAGCCACTTTAAATTATATATATTCCTTGAAATTGATATTTTATGGTTTTAAAAATTTAAGGTAGAATTGAAGTCTTGAGTTTGGAAATCGAGGGATTGGATCCTCATGGAACTACTGATTGATTTCAAATTAATATTAATATTTTTGTGTTTCCTAAGAAGAACCTTAATCTTCTTATGGGATATAAATGATCATGTTAATTAATTTCTAAAATCCTTATATCTATTTCTCAATAGGGATTGGGTTTTCTCTTATTTCCTTACAAATGGATATGTGAAGCAATATTCTTTCCTTGAAACATAATAATATATTTTATCTCATTCAGTTACATAGTGGGAATAAGGTCCTCATAACATTACTTTAATATGACATGATCTCCTTAGGTCTCTAAATGGACATGCAAGATAGTTTAGAATTATCTTCTCTATTATTTTAGGGGGGAAAATTTCGCCTAGTTCCTATGCAATAAACGTAAGTTAGCATTATAATCCTTCCTTGTTTTAGTTATGGTTTTCTCTTATTTCCTTACAAATGGATATGTGAAGCAATATTCTTTCCTTGAAACATAATAATATATTTTATCTCATTCAGTTACATAGTGGGAATAAGGTCCTCATAACATTACTTTAATATGACATGATCTCCTTAGGTCTCTAAATGGACATGCAAGATAGTTTAGAATTATCTTCTCTATTATTTTAGGGGGAAATTTTCGCCTAGTTCCTATGCAATAAACGTAAGTTAGCATTATAATCCTTCCTTGTTTTAGTTATGGTTGACCCTCCTTAAGGAGGGTTATGTCAACAATGGCTTCTCAATTAAAGATGTTTAAGAATGATTTTTTTTGTTTTAAATATGGATACATAATATAAGGCAGTGTTGAATTTAATGTATGTCTTGAGAGGATTCGTCTTCCTATGGGTCTCATAATTAATATCAATTTTGGCATGTCCTTACATGTTCCTAGAAGTTATTCCTTAAGATGAAGATATATAGTTAAGCTATATGACATTAAGATTGTAATTGCTCTCTCGATTTATTATTCTTATGTAAAATCTTCTTACTCATTACACTCCTTTGTTGCTTGAAAGATTTATTAAGAAGAGTAGATTTCTTTAATGCACTATGATGAATTGATGATCAAGTATGTTGGTGTTTATAGTTTGAGCAATGGTGTGTAATTGAGTTATGGGAATTAGATACTTCCTTGTTCCTTAGAATAATCACCAGCCTTGAGACCTTAAGTGGTCAAAACAAATTGGATTAATTCTTGGCTTGAGCATTTCTTATGTGTTCTGAAGGTCCTAACCATGCAGGATAGGTTGGGCGGGTACTTCTCTATTACTCAGTGACGTGATTGATCAATTGTGTATTTTCTTCAGTTGATCATGTTGTGTTGAATTGCGTCGCTCCTTATATTTATGAGTTGATTATGCATCATTGCTAATTATGTTAATGTGTTTATTGTGTCGTTATTAAATTATGATGATGTGTATCTTGTGATGTTGTTAATTATTTAATGACAATTTTAAATTTCTAACGCATAGAAAAAAAATTACCTATTATACATCGTTGTTTGTTGTCGTAATGGAGGGGCCATTACAGGGACATTACAATTATGATCTTCCTAAATCCATACAATGATATTCTTTAAAGTACATTTTACTACCCATTTCATGTGGGATTAAGCCATCTTAGACTTAGTAATGATAAGGAAAGGAGTGAACCATCCTTATCAAATGGTATATATTTAAAGCATCATCCAGAACATTTTATTTACCCTTCTTACACATGATCACATAGTCATAACCCAACATCTTTGTGACACATTTATGTTTATGTGGTGAAGACAATTACTATTCGAGGGAGTACTTTACACTATGACGATCACTATTGATTTGAAAATGATTCACTTTGAGGTATGGATGTGAAGTATCCATTGCATGAAGGATAGCCATCATTTCCTCACTATATTTTGATTTTCCCAAATTGTGGTTACACAATTACCTTCCCGCCTCTGTCTCCCTTCCTTTGTTTCTCTATCCCTCTCTCTCTCCCTCAATATCTCCTACACAACAACAATCGTAGCTCTATATCTCTCCCACTCACTCCCAGGAGACGTGGGCATGAGGGGGATTGGGTGAGAGAAGCAAAGGGGGAGGAGGTGAGAATATGTAGAATTAGGCATAAAATTACATGCATGATCTATGTACATTCACATTCTCTTAGAATATAGATGTGCTCTAGGAATGTGCACACGTTCCTAGAGTGCGCGTGCATTATTTTCATTTCAACTTATTTTTCCAAGCAGGAGTGACAGCTCTAGCATATGTGTTTTCTGAGTTGGTTTCCTTAGATTTAGGTTGTAGGTGAAAATCCTAGTGGTCTGGGTTGCAAATACATTAAAACCTCCATTTTTCTAAATACCTCTCAATCTCTTTTTTTTTTGACATTATTTGTCTATAGAATACACAAATTCGTTGTTGATAAAAATAAAAAAACATATAGAGTTAGTTATGAACATTCCAATATATAATTTTAAAGAAAAAAATAATATTGTTTACTATTTTTAACATATTTTTTTCTTGACAAATATCATTATCTTAAAATAAATACCTCTTTTATTCCTCATAAAACTTTTGTTTGCCTTAATTTTTTTTAAATAGGTTATATGCTACACTAGTATAGTCTGAGATCTATAATCTAAGGAAAAACAAAAAAAATATTTCCTAACGTTAAGATCCTTATACCAAGCACTAATGGAAGGCATTGTAATTTCAAGGATATAAATAATTTTATAATTTAAAAAACATATAAAATTAACATAATAATTTTTTAAAAAACATGTTCTCTATAATTTTACAATTTTTTTAAATGAAATTCCATTGTATATGTACTCAACGCTAGCTCTATCAAAACATGCATATTAGATTTTGTATGAAAAATAGCATACCATTGTTAGGAAAACTCAAATTTCACATGGTCATACACAATTTCTATAAATAAAAATTATATATTAGTAATTTTCTAATTCATTTTCCTAAATTTCATCTTGATATGGCATATTCAAATTCATCCTGAAAGAACCTTGAATCATCCCTGCAAGTTAATATATTATTGTTTTTCCATGGTTTCATTGCCACTAACAAGTCATGAGAGACAATAGCTTACACCCACCATGTAGAAAGATGTTCATATTATGCATGTGGATGACTCTATATTAGAGTATGATTAAGGTCAAGGAATACATTTAGCTACAAAAATATTATTAAAGCTTGTAGAAAGATGTCAAGTTCATTTTTAATTTCAAGTTTTTCTTATGTTTGGGTGTAATAACCCTCCAAATGTCTCGATGTAAATGAGTAAAAAATTACAAAAAATTTAAACATTTGATTAATACTAAAAGTAACTTAAATATTACATAACTAATTTCAACATTATAAAATGTAAAATAAAGTAAAGCTTCACCTACTCAAAAATATAATTCCATTTGAGCATTTAGATTTTTCAACAGATGACATGTTGTAAGTACTTTTTTTTAAGTTGAGTATCATTTTTTTTGTGTCCAACTTCTCAGGTGAATATTTCACCCATCATCATAGGATAAACAACTGTGAAAATAATTAAAAACAATGATGCAAAATAAGGTGAAACCCCAACTATGTAAATTTGAGACAACAACTAGGGAAAGATGAAAACTTAGGAAACAACAATATTTGTAAAAATATTACTTACAGTGAAATAATGAGTCAGGTTAAACTGAATTGAAATAAAAGGTCACATTCATGTTTAAATACAACAAACTTGAAAATTTAGTTAACAACTTGGTGCTGATAAAGAACCCTTATTTTAAGGAAAACATAAGATTATTAAAAACCCCATTTCATGTACTACCGGGTAGGTATAGATAGGAACTAATGAAGCAAAGACACAATAAACAAACAACCATTTCCTAGAATGGATTTCGAGATTGTTCACATATGCTCAAAAACAAGGTCTAAAACAAATCCTGAATACTTTATTGTATTTGCATATGTAAGAATAGTATTTTTTTTTGGTTCTCTCCTCTAAAACTAACGATTAGCAGTTTTATGGAGAATGATTTTTTTTAAACTTTAGCTTCATTCTTTTTTATTAAAAATGCAAAGCATTTACCAAAAAAAAATTGGTATGAATTTGTTGATGATTACTAATTCAATCATAAAGCTACTAAGTCATTAAGAAAGGAAGGTCAGACTTGGAATCATGCAATGAAAATGTTCTAAATGCATGAAATTAATTGTACAAAGAGGAAGCTTAAAGAGTTATAGTTACAAAATTATCCATTGAATTATGCTTCAATCTTGCAAAGAAGAGAGTTATCATGATGTTTTTTAGAATAATAACTAAGAGTCTTCTCCCTGTCATACTAATGAAGATTATCTAAAAATATTTGGAATGAAGTCTTTACAACACTTCATAAAGATATTACTAATAAAGGATAATCTAGATTATTCATATATTTTAAATCAGTTAATATCCATACTATCTTCGGGTTGGCTGCAAATTGGAGCCACAACAAAAAATGAGCGCTCAAAAGGGATCCACAACACAAAATGAGCGCTCAAAATACTACTGATGATTATGCATGAAAGCATGATGTTTTCTCTTAGAAGTGCAGCCACCTTCAGCTAAGTTTGAATAGGACCTCCTCTGGACCACTCCGCTCACTGCCTGCTACTCTGTAGTTGTTAGGTGAAAAACCTGATGACTAATACCGCAAATACAACTGTAGTTATCATACACAATTTTTTGGTTGCAATTCTTGTCACAAATATGAGTGCCTCCACTTAATTTAAAATGGTAAATTTTATCCCAACCATGTTCAATATCACATCTTCTATCACATTTATGAGCGATTACATCTTCCTATTTTTTCAATAGGCTCGAAAAATACACAACATTTGTTGGCTCTTCAATCATCATCAGGGATTTACCACATATGTACATGCTTAGGGTAGCCTTCTTCTTCTTCGCAAATGTCAATCCCTCCTTGTGAGATATGAAGGCCACTTGTTCCTAGAATCGAATCTGTGGGAGAGAAAAAATTCTCTAGCATTATAATCACCTCCCCTTCCTTCAACATCAAAATTGAAGATCGGTAATCGAAAATTAAAATGGGAGATCAAAATAGGGAAATCTTCTCCATTGGAAACGAAACCAAATACGTGTTGTCTCCAAGAATCTAATGGTGACTAAAATTATTCTAGACAATTTTGTCGAAACCCTAACTATTATCAATAACAGGACTCTTGACACACATGACATGCAGATAATATAGAATTCGTATCTACCCTTGTGTTAGACTAACTTCATGGGCATAAAATCGAGCTTAAACCTTACTATATTGCAAGGAAATAGATGGAGCCAGAACAAACTCTAAAATCCATCTCCATACTTCTCTCAACACAATAAGAACATGAGGTGAAAAGGTTATAACGACAGAGGTATCTATTAACCAGAGTGGACAATACACTTCCATACGAGTCGTCCTTCCATTCTAACCACATTGGTTGTACTGAATGTTCTGAAAGAATTCTACACAGTTTTTTTTTAATATAAAAGTTGAATCTAACAATAACAATTTCAACTTAGTAGTAGATTACCAATCTGTCAGCAAAAAATTTGAATATATAAAACAAGCGCACTATTATTATATCATCAGCCAAGGCATTCTTCTATACATGTTAGTATACAAATTAAGTGTGAATATAAAAACTAACAATGTAAATAATGTCATCAAAAGAGTATTGATATATGAAGATATTCTTCAAATTGGAAACTTGCATGACATCCCTTTGTTTTCCTGCTAATCAAACGACTTCATCGGTACCTCTCAACCAACGCTAGGGGTACTCTTCTTCCCCCTTAGTCCCCCGAGACGCAAAGGGGTCACACAAAAAATTTCAGAAATTATAGCTCAAGCTTCCCCTCAGAAGGAGAGGCTTCCACCTCTTGCACAAATCTTGTAGCCCAACTCACACAAGAAAACTAGTCACATGAAAATTTGACAATATTTTAGTCATGTATCAATAGGTTCTTTGCTTCTACCTATCCATTCTTTTTATAATAATTTTCAACTTGCCACTTGTAATTCATGTATAATTAGATAATTTATAATAATTTCATGTATAATTAGATAATTTATAATAATTAATTAATATATTATTCACCCCCAACACATGCCACTCTTCCCTCAAGTGTCACATGTTTTATTTTTTTTTAATTAAATAAAATTTGAATTTTTCCTCACCTCGACAATTAGTTTCTAGATTTTCTCCTAGTTGTCCCTTAATTGCCCAAATTCTCCTTTATTGTGTATCCCAACTAAATTACAATTGGAATTTGATTAAGACTCTTCTGTTAGTTAGGATTTAGATTCTATATTCACTTAGGATTCTAACTCTATGTTGACTACCCATTCTCTCATGAAATAGTTTATTTTTATTAAAAATATTTTTATTAATTTCATACATACATTGTGCACATGTTTTAATTTGTGTTCTCCCTTTTCTATATTTTTAATTAGTCTAATTTCCCTTAGACCCATTTATATAAATTTTATTAAGCATAACAATTGGACTTAGATTTATTATGTTTCTAATTTATAAATTTGTATAAGTTGATATTCTTTTTCTATGAGTTCTAAGTATTTGTTTTATTCCCTAAGGTATTCTAGATTTTTAATAACTCATTAATTTATTCATCCAATATGCCCTTCAATACGCACCTGCATGCTCCAAGGGTGGCACTCTCTGTTTGACTTAGTTTGGAATTTGTTTGGCGCTTGCATTCAATACTCCACTTGTTGACCTTGTGTGAGACTAAGGTTGTACTGAAGAATAAAGAATCCACCTTATTATGCTCCCATCTGAAATCCTTGTTTGAGTCTATCTCAATCCTCCCTTACGACATAGTGAACCTCTCAAAAACAAGGTAGTTGTTAACCTCCAATTTAGTTCATGACGAGAGTGCTAGTAGGCTATGACAGGGATGCTTCCACACCTCTCCCTCATCAATTTGATATATGTGCATGACCTCTTTACTCCATATATGAGTCAGATTAGAAAACATCACCATGCTTGCATCCACTAAAAAAAATAATATTAATAACACTTATACATGAAGTCCATAACTCGAATAATCATAATACATGCATAATAAAAATAAGTACTCACAATCAAAGACAATAGTTCACTCCTTGACTCAACCCAGAGTCCAAGGAATTTTTCCAATGTCATCAAAACCCTCATTGTGTCATGTCTCATTTTCAATACTCAACGATGACATCATTTTTAACTCATAAACCCAAGTAGCTATTCAAAAAATATCATGTTTAAACCGGATCACTTGCTTAGAAGTGTCCTAAAGAATAAATCAGTGGTATGAATTGTGATCAATAAAACTAGATGTTACATTGGGTATGAAATTCATGCTAAGATGCTTGATATTTTTCCTAAGGAAGATTTTTCCATAAATTTTCCTTTATCACTTCATCATAGGCATCACAAGAGCGTGATTACAAGTAACCATTGAGATAATATTTTAAGGAAGGTCAAGGGATTGGATCAAAATGTGGTAACATTGTTGGAACAAGAAAATAATAGTAATACTACACCTTTTTTTCCTAGTTCATGGAGAATTTAAGTTATTACACTACTATGTTTCAATCTTTGGATGTAACTCTTCCAAGTGATAGAAAATAGCATGCAGTGTGGAGTAGCATTTCCTAGCATGTAATATAATGGATTTAATTTCCTATAAATGTGCTAAAAGGGTGGAAATCCATGATATTTATGGGAAGTGGAGGTATTGTCTCACTATGGTTGGCTTTAAATATTATCCTCTAAGTTAACATGTCAACTCCACTACCAATGTCTTGAACTCCTCATTATCATAATTTTAGGTTAGTGTAAAAGGATTAATCTCTTTATCTAAAATACATAATTAAACATGGAATTGATTATTTATTTTTCATAGAAGTAATGTGTTAGAATATCCTTTCCTAATGAAGGAAACCTTTTTTTTGTGTGACTTTGGATAACTTATTTAAAACATTTATTAGTACATGTAAAATTTCATCAATAAGACTTGCATGAATGGAGATAGTTTCTTATCTATTAGGTTATCAAAGATGGTATGGATAAATTCAAAATATGAAATTAAAGTGAACTAAAGTCTAAAACATGCGTTAGAGGACATAATATTCCTTGAATAAATTTTAGAGGTCAAATAGAGATATTTTTGTTTCAACATCTTGGTTTGTTATTTCAATGATGAGAAAATGTATAAATAGTGGGTTACTAGGTTAGCATATGTATTAATGATGAACAGTTAAAAACATTACAACAATACATATCCTACTTAATAAAATATTTTTTTTTACCTAATCATAAGGATTATATTACTTAGAATTTAATAGAGTTGGCATATATGTATATGAATAGATTAGAGACTATATTTCCTTTCCATGAATAAGCATCAGTATAAATCCTATAGAAAGCAACACCTCTTGCATCTAATAGACAAATAAAAATAGGGTTTTTACAAAACTCTATCATTGATCTCAATAAAACTCTATCACACATATATATATGAGAATTAATACATGTATACATACATACCTACACCTATTGGTATATAACGTATCCTAATTAAATTAAGGAAAATACTTTGAACGGAGGATGATACCGAATCCCGAAATACATCTTAGCAAGTAGCTAGAAATAGGATCCTCTAACCTAAACCTGAGTGTCCCAATCCTTAAAAAAAAAAGGTTTGAAACTACAATATGGATGATATTATGCGGAGTAATTCAACATGAAATATTTTTATAATATTAAAATGTTTAATTTAATTTTACTGTTAACTTAACCCACCATTTTATAGTTTTAAAAAAATCAAACATGACAAAATATATTTCATGTTATTTTTAATGTTATCCACATTAAACACCATCCTGCTTGTGATATTCAATTCCAAGCACCACAACAAATCCAACAAATCCTTGTCAAATATTCATTAATTTTCCAAGGTCCAACTCATAACACCATCCTGCTTGTGATATTCAATTCCAAGCACCACAACAAATCCTTGTCAAATATTCATTAATTTTCCAAGGTCCAACTCATAATTGATATCTTTCTAAATGAATATTGATGGTTTCACAAATGGGAAATAGGTAGAAAGTCGGTTACTTAAACTTACTTCTTACAATGTGAGTTATTGAAGGCCTTGCCCTCATCCTGGAAAATTCCTTCCATGTGATTGTGACAAAAAGAATTCCATCATAATTAAGACTCTTAGTTACTAGACAAATCCCTTAATATAAAAAAAATATCACATCTTAAACCTTCTATTTTCCATTTGTGGATATGTTTCTTTCTACAAGACACCCACATCATTACTATTATATTTAAGTAACAATAACTTGTTACCTAGAATAACGATGTAAAGAATATGGAATTGGAATTACTTCATCCTAGGAGGATAATAATGGTATCTTGCACATAATTTTCCTCTTTCCATAAATTTATTTAGGAGTGAATTGTTCTAGATAATAATGGTATCTTTCAAATAATTTTCCTCTTTCCATAAATTTATTTAGGGGTGAATTGTTCTATATTATTGTGTGTTGCCACCTTCTAAAGAAACATCATGACCTTGTGGAATTACTTCATCCCTCTATCTTTTCTTAGAAACATAGAAAACATTCCTTCCATATCTACATCTAGTTCACAACATACTAATACCTTTAAAAACCATTACAACAATTTTTATAAAATTACACTAAGAAAAATTAATTTGATCAAAGATGAATGACTATAAAATTCATAAACCATTATAAGAATAATAAGGAACTAAGATCACTTTATAAACCCTATTTTATCTCTGAAATATAGAAGATTTCACCATATCTTTCCATCCACATCCTATTATCACCCCTATCATGACAACAACAAAAACAATGTGTTGTTAATAAATATTTAAACCTAAATCTACTAAAAGTTGATTCATAGCATTGTGTTGCATATAAATTGTTTCAAATGATCAAAACAATATTGAAATTTCTAAGTTCATAGAATGGGTTGGGTGTGATGTGGTTTTAGATCTCCTAGCTCTCAACTCATTATCAACTTTTACTTTTAAAAAATGATAAAAAAGGTAATAAAGAAGACTAGTTTCTAAATACAACAAAGAAAAAAAAACTATATTCTCATATAATAAAATAAAATTGTTAATAAATTTATAGCTCTCAACTCATTATCCACTTTTACTTTTAAAAAATATAAAAAAGTAATAAAGAAGACTAGTTTTTAAATACAACAAAGAAAAAAAAACTATATTTTCATATAATAAAATAAAATTTTCAATAAATTTATACTTTCTAATTCTCCTTTAAGTTTGGTAGAAAAAAATATTTAAGAAACAAAACTTACCAAAACAAAATAAACCAATATGAAAAATCACAAATTAACTTAGATCACATGTATGTATTGTATTTTTTATCTTGAATGAGTAGAAATGACATGTGCTAGCATAAAATCCAATGTAATAATTAGTGAAATATGATAAAATTCTAATGAAATCATTCAAGGTGAAACTAAACTATGTGTAATTGCAACATGGTTTATATATATATATATATATATATATATAATTTTTGTAGTTTTAATAATAAAAATCCATTGAATCAAAACCAATATCAACATTTCCCTAGTAACCCAAATCCCATAATATAAAAATCCACCAAGTCAAACTCAATATCAACGTTTCCCTAATAAACCAAATCCCATATTATATATTCCCACACTTTTGAGAAAAACAAGGAGTAGAAAAGTTCCTCAAAAAATATGTGCAAGAGATGTCACAATGTTATGAGCATGAAAATACCTCTACATCATATAATTGAGGATGAAGGAAAAATAATTAAGGAATAATACTTCTAGAAAAAACAACTCTATTAGAAGTTGTTTCTTCACCCTTCCACTTGGAAATCAATAAAAGATTTGCAAACCAACAAAAGAAGCCATAACTATTTTATTTGTAATAATTATTATTATACTCTGTTAGAAAATGACTCCAAGCATATTGCATTGTTTAGCACCATCCGTTTGTCCACCCATAATTATTTCAATTGTAATAATTATTATCATACCCCATTAGAAAATGACTCTGAGAATATTGGATTGTTTAGCACCATCCGTTTGTCCACCCATAACTTACACTACACTTGAAAAGGAAAGGATTCTTTATTGTAATATGAAGAACAACCTCGGGATTTGATGGGGTCAAAACCAATTGGGGATTTAATGGAGTCAAAACCAGTACAAGGATACCTCTAGCAAGTTGGATCCAAGCTTGTATGCTCCTAGCCACTTCAAAAAAACACATGGAGTAGACAATTCCCAAAAACCATTGTGGAGTAGACAATTCCCAAAAGCAATACCACTATGTTTTGAGATTACAAAAACCTTTGGATTGGATCATTAGGGGGAAATGAAAATAATTGAGGATTAATACCTTTAGAAAAAATATCTCCACCATTAACTATTTCTTCACCCTAGCTAACGAAAACAAATAAAGGATCTACAAACTAGTAGAATAAGGATGGAATTCTCATCCAACATTGCTAGATTACTCAAATCATATTGTATTATTTACCATCGTACTCATGTCCAAGGATATGATTAAGAAGCTCTCCAATAGGAATACTTTTATGTCAATGTGGGAATTGGCCAAGGTAATCCAATAATATGACCCTATGGTAACTTGCTAATGCATTCCAAAACCATACACAATGATGCAGACCCCCTTATCTCTCCTCAGGGCTGCACGACCTCTTGTTCAGGATCTCCAAATTTCGGAGCCGGAGCATCTCTCCTAGTTCCGAATTGGAACCTTTGACACTTAGTCCACAGACTCTTGTCTGTAATTTTCCCGCACAAGCTAGTTTTAGGCATGACCCCCACTCCTCGTGACCACAGGAAAGACAACCATCTTAGCTTAAAAGGCACGTCGTGTTTCGCATCTATAGGGTTTTCCAATGTAATGAGTCCCTGGTTCCTTTGGTCCCGAAACCTCGATAAGGGCTAGCAAAGGCTAGCTCCTCACTTTCCCTGGCTCATGCGACTGCATGCACATGACCACTAACTTTATCACAAAGCACTTCAAGCTTCCCCAAGTTATGATAGCCAAAACCATGAAGACCGAGATATATGGTCCAGATATCCCTTCGATCAATGACGATGATCAATTCAGCGTTTCATGTTTCGTGACTTCACCCCTCACGAGCTTTGTTCGTTCCTCCAAGTCACAAAAGCCGAAACACTTCTTTGTTGTGAATCGAAAACTCTAAGCCTCCAAGATTCGATGGCCTGAATCCTTTTAGGATTTTGTAGGTCAAGAGTCCTGACTCTTACCTTTTGTATCCTCGGTCACTGAAATCCTAAATACCCTCACGTCGTGGATCAACGGTTCTAAACCTTCGAAGATTCAACAACCTAGATCCTTTCAGGATTTCGTAGGTCACGAGTCCCGAATCTCACCCCTTTTACTCCAGGTAGTCAAAACCTAATAAAACTCCACACTGCAGATCGACAGATCCCAACCTCCGAAGATCCAATAGTCTGGATCCTTTCAGGGTTTTGTGGGCGAAGAGTCTCGTCTCTTTCCCTTTGAATTCCTGGTAGCTGAAAACTCGAAATGGGATCAACGACCCAAATATATTGGGGTATGACGACTACTATTCCCCCTAAGGGTCGAGCGTTGAAAGGTCTTCCCACTAACCTACTCGCAGCTCCTCTCGATCCAACGGCTCACGAGATTTCACACCCCTCCCCAAAAGCTCTCAACTGTCCGTTCGGGTCCTCGTGGGTCTTTCCTCCTGGGCATATGAAATCTTGAAATTTGTGTGCCCCTCTCACCTCAAACAACCACTGACCCTTCACTGCAATCTGATGGTCAAAAGTGCTCCCCCTCCCAAGATTTGTCTGGTTCAGACTTCGATTTCCCGGGCACTCCCTGAGTCTGAGGGATCTTGATAACTCAGATCCAAGGGATTTCTCACAGAGAAATTCCCCCCCCCAATCCCCTTGCATTCCCTTTTGTCTTGGTGCACACCTTGCAGAGCTTTAAATTAAGATAAACAATTGAAACTGAAAAACTAACATTCAGAGTTTCCTACTCTCCCACAGAGATTCATTCACTTGCTCATGAGAACATAAATATCAAGAAATTGCAAACACTGATCATACAATGTGTATTTGGTTCAATTTTCCTTCTGTTATATTCACAAGTGTCGAAATGGCTACAAAATACAGTCAAGTTACAGTAACTCAAAAACTGAGATCTCCTGCTAACTCGCAATTCTCTCTTACAACTAATTTCTCTCTATATTGCAACTAACTCCATCTAGGCGTACAAACTTCTACTTAACTCAAAAAGATATATAGGGTTTCCCTTGGCTACTTGCCTACTCTAAAATTCATCCTATGCTATCTTATACCAGTCGCACTCCAGAGCTCTAGTGGAAACTCCTCCTTTGCTTGCGATTTTCAAAACGTGCCTCAAAGGGTAAAATTCGACACTAGTTCAAGTGTGCCTCCAAAGGTAAATTCCGGCACTGAGTTAAGGCAGATTTCAAAATCGGCTAGAGATGCTAACGTTGAAATTATGGAAGAACTCCCATGTGACGAGTGGTCCTTCCTTTGCATGCTTTCCAGCGATGCTCTT
Organism: Picea glauca; assembly: GCA_000966675.3. Taxonomy (NCBI): domain Eukaryota; kingdom Viridiplantae; phylum Streptophyta; class Pinopsida; order Pinales; family Pinaceae; genus Picea; species Picea glauca. Next base: position 351,687 of record JZKD02S1591667.1, on the reverse strand, counting down.
GCATCAGACAATATGATCAAAAACAAATGAAAGGCAAGGTGAAAATAATAGCATATTTTGGTCGATAAGGATTAAATTCCTTAGCTTATTAATAATTTCAAGGATATTAGATTTCTTATGTTAATATCATTAGTGGGTGCATTCTGAATCTTTTACACATATTATCTATGTTTTGGCACACTTTTTTTTAATTATGTTTTATTAAAATTAAAAATCTTTTTTTCCAATTTCAAGCAATTTTATTCACATTTTATGATTGTATCACATCATAATGATGGGACTAAATAGTCCTGGTGGGAAATATTATTTGTGTATTTGTGAAATTTTATAATTCATTTAAAAAATAATTAAAAATAATCAAAACTCAATTATAGCATTGGTTACCCTCCAGGCTCACATGGTAGTCAATGCATTCTGTTGTCTTCATCGCCTTTACATTCATGGTTACCCTGCAGGATCACACTGCAGTCGATGCATCCTATTGTCTTCACTGTTAAATATAATGTAACCTCAATAGGCTGATTGTACACTGCCAGTTGTCCTGGCCAGTTGTACTTTATATTCTTGTTTTTCTTGAGCCTATTTAGCTCAACTATTTCCCATTGCATAGTACTTCTTCAGACTTACTACTTTTGAACTTCTTCATGTACTCATTTTGTACTTTTATTCATATATTCTAATATATTGTTTTCTATTCTATTCTTTCTCTTTGCATTTCTTGCTTCACAATTTATCATGGTATCAGAGCTACAATAGTAAGCCTCTTCACACAGGCTGGGGAGCAACACAATCCTCAAACAATGCAGAGGTTACATGGATCTTGAGAGAATTCGACACAGACTTTTCACAAGTATTGGAGAGTTGTTTGTCATACTCTTGAAAGATCCTCACGTGAAACTTCCACGAGGAAGTTGTCCGCTCATATTCTCAAAAGATCAGCGTAAGAAGCTCACACGAGGTCGCAGAGCGTACTACGCTCGAAATTTTCTAGGAGCAGAAACACAAGAAGGAAGCAAGGACTGAGAATGAAGAAACAGTAAATATTCTTGTACAATTTTCAAGAATCATCAAAGATTCACGAAGAAGAGATTCAGAAGGAAGAAACGTTGAAGATTTCACGGAATTCGTGTAAATATGTGAAAGATTGTTGCAGAAGGCAGCATCGTTTAAAGCATCTCAGAAATCGCTCAAATCAGTCAAAGATTGTAGCAGAGAACAAAGAACTTGTGAAATTCTTTCAAATCTTTGAAAGATTCACAAATTTTTCTTCCGCAGAAGAAAATTCCTTCAAATGCAGCAAAGATCACATCCAACATGCAAAGAACAATCGTCACGGCTGTAAGATTCGTCCCCCGAAAAGATCTGAGGCAGAAATCCAATTCATAAGGGACAAGGAGAGCGTGGAAAAGATGAAAGAATTTCAGTCATTTAATCTTGCATAGAGGACCGACAACCATTGGATCAGTGAGAAAGTGCACGAGGTTTAGTCCTCTGGAGTGCACAGGAGAAATTTTGACTTATGAAGTCACGAAATCCTGAAATCATTTGGATCATCCATCAAGAAACATGTGGCGAGATCTCAGCATTTAGTTGACTCGCAAGGTGTACAGGTCAGAATACTGTCGTGAGAATTCATGAATCACGAAATTCCGAGTCATTCTGGACCATTGGATCGAGATAGATCATGATCTGTTGATTTTATCCCATCGCAAAATCAGGAATCAGGAGTTGGACGAGCGAAGGATACTGCTCTCCAAAACCTCGATACATGAAATCCCGACATCGCAAATCGTGAAACCTCGAAAAGATCACGGTCGTCCATTTGTTTGGACACATGGAGAACATCAAGGAAACCATCGACATATCGGCTACCTGGGTTTCAAGTTGACAGAGGACTTCTATCATCAGGTGTCACAAGTCGTGAAATCATGAAAGAATGAGGACTGTCCACCATAAGGGAATGCGTGGCAACAATCAAGGCCTTAAGGGAAAGTCCCGAAAGGAAAATGCCATCGGCATTTCAGGAATTGACTTTTCGGGAGTCGAGAGACCAAGTGGTCATGTGTTTGAGTCGCGAAACCCCAAAAGCGACTACAGTCATATCAGGAGAGGTCATGTGGACCAGAGGTATAGCACAAGGGGATAACTGAAGTTAATGCCATTTCGGAAAATCGACATTTCGAAGTTTGCGGTTTCGAAAAATCTAGGACAAGAGTTTTAAACTCGCAAACTAATGAATCACAAAATCCCAATAGGATCTGGACTATCAGATCACAGGAAGATCTGGACTATTGAATTGTCCAAAGGCATATTTCTCATTTCGGTAATTTGAAATATAATGAACCGGAAAATCCTGTAGCGCTTTAACATCAAGGCGTGTGGTCACATTGCACGGTGACTAAGGCCAAATTCAAGGCCGATAATCTCTCTTCAGCCATCGACACATCGACGTTTTGGCGATCGGAGGTTAGAGAGAAAAGAGATCATAGGACTCGTATAACAAAGTCCCAACATTAGAATGGTGAAGCCAAAAACTTACGAAATCTTGAACTCAGAGTTCCGAAGTCACCGCAAATTACACGCAGGAGACAAGTAAGTAAGAATTTTTCTTTCTGTCTTGTACATTTTATAAAAAAAACAATATATATATATATATGGCATCATCTAGCAATTTAGGACCAACACAGGGTCCGATTCTTCTTAGAAAGAACTATGAGTTCTGGTCTCTTCGGATGAGATCCTTCTTGCAAGCAAAAGAGTGTTGGGATCCAGTGGATCATGGATATGTGGAACAAGATTCAGCAGACCTATCTGCCATGACTAATCAGTAGAAAATTGCTCAGGAAACTCAAAGAAACAGAGAAAATAAATCCAAATTTTGGATTCAAAATTCT
>JZKD02S1591667.1:302618-348743 GCA_000966675.3 Picea glauca | reverse complement strand
TGGAAGAATTCACATTTGTTGAATTTGGCATAGATCTAATGTTCTCTTAGCACTTGCAACACAAGTCTAAGATGTTCTTCATGCTCTTCTCCATTCTTGAAGTAAATTAATATGTAGTTGATAAAACTTTTCTCAAAAATCACAAGCGCTAGTACTTCAAAATAGGCCTGGGACATCCTTAAATCTTCCTATCAAGGAAATGATAGGGTCAAAATAGTTAAACTACAGACCTTGAGGACTCAATTCGAGACTCTAAGGATGACAGAGTCCGAAAATGTGGATCATTTCATGACTAGAGTCATGGGCATCGTGAACCAGATCAGATTGATTGGCGAAACCATCACTGATCAATGCATTGTTGAGAAAATTCTCAGAAGTTTACCAAATAAATTTGAAATGGTTGTAACAACAATCCTTGAATCCAAGGATCTGTCAAGTTTTTCAACAAATGAACTAATTGGTTCTCTGGTGACATATGAGACCAGACTGCATCTCACAGATGAGTCAATCTCCAATTCTTTCAAAACTCAATTCTCCTTTAGTAGAGGGAGAGGTAGAGGAAGAAGTAGAGGTCACCAAGGAAGAGTGAGTAATCAAAGTAACCTACACTCCAGTGGAGGTAACATACAACAATATCCGAATCAAAATTTCCAAGGTCAGAGACATCAACAAAAAAATCAGCATCAGAATTTCCAACCTCAAAGAGGTAGAGGGAGAAGATCAAATGAGAAATCAAGCATTCAATTATATTACTGTAAAAATCATGGGCACTATGAATCTAAATGCAGGAAGAAGCAAGCATATCAGCTCTCAGGCAGAGCACATGTGTCAAATCACACGGAAGAAAACTCAGGAGGGATGTTTCTTTCGTGCCACAAGACTGAACAACAACCTAAAGATCTTTGGTTGCTGGACAGTGGATGCAGCAATCACATGAAAGGTAACAAAGAATTACTTTCATGCATTGATTCTTCAATCTCATCTGATATTACACTTGGAAACGATTATTTATTCAAAGTTCAAGGAAAAGGAATTGTTCCTATTCTTACTAAACAGAATGTAAAGAAAGACATAAACAATGTCTATCATGTTCCAGATCTGAAACATAATTTGCTAAGTGTAGGATAGCTCATTGAACATGGATATAAGGTACTTTTTGAGGGAGCATCTTTCAAAATATATGATAAAATCCCAAGCAGAAAATTAATCTCTTAAATTCATACGACTCCAAATAGGATGTTTCCCCTTACACTCAGAACTGCAAATCTGATTCAACCATATGCACATAGTGCATCTACCCTGAATGAAACAATTTTTTTGCATACAATATTTGGAAATCTACCATTTCAGAGTCTAAGTCTTCTTCAGAAGAACTCCATGGTCAAAGGTCTTCCTATATTTAAAGAACAAATTCCCCCATGTGAGTCTTGCATGCTTGGAAAACATAAGAGAACTAGTTTTCCACAGTCTTCCACTCAAGCCAAACAACATCTTGAACTTGTTCACACTGACCTATGTGGACCAATGAAAACAAATTCAATAGGTGGTAGCTTTTAATTTCTAATGTTTATTGATGATTTCAGCAGAAAAACATGGATCTATTTTCTCAAACACAAGTCTGAAACATTTGCAAAATTCAAAGAATTCAAGGTAGAAGCTGAAAAACAAAGTGGAAAATATATCAAAGCACTCAGGTCAGATGGAGGAGGAGAATACAACTCCAGAGAATTTGCAAATTTCTCAAAATCACAAGGCATTATCATGCAAACAACAACCAAGTATACTCCACAACCGAATGGAGTGGCTGAAAGGAAAAGTCAAACAATAATGAATATGGCAAGAACACTTCTCAAAGAGAAAATTCTATCAAATATTTTTTGGGCTGAAGCAGTAGCATGCTCAGTTTATCTTTTGAATTGATCTCCAATGGCCAAACTAAAGCTAAAAGTCCCTCAAGACGCATGGAGTGGGACAAAGCTCAATTTAGCGCATCTAAGGACATTTGGATGCATAGCATGCGCTCACATACCTTTCGAATTAAGGAATAAATTGGATGACAAAAGTGAGAAATGTATATTCACTGGATATAGTGAAACATCTAAAGTTTACAGGCTTTACAATCCAATCACCAAGAAATTAATTCTCAGCAGAGATGTAAAATTTCTGGAAAATCAATTCTGAAATGATTCAGAAAATCAACAAATGGACAGTCAAAATCCATTGCTGCCAAGTTCTGAAAATGCAGAAAATTCAGGACAAAAAGTACCTCAAACTATTCTTCCAAGATTACAAGTACAAAGACAACCTGAAAATTCTCAGGATAACTCAACTTCCAGTAGAGAATCATTCTCTGAATCACAAAATCAGAGAACTCGAAGTTTGAGAGAAATCCATCAGCAGTTGGATGACTTTGAACAACACAACATTTTTGCTTTAATGTCATGTCAACCTACATCCTTTAAGGAAGCAGCTAAGGAGCCACATTGGGTTCAAGACATGAACCAAGAAATTGACTCCATTGAGAAGAACAAGACATGGGATCTTGTTGATTTGCAAAGTCAGAAGAAGAGTATTGGTGTCAAGTGGGTTTACAAAACTAAACTCAATGAAAAAGGGTAGATTGAAAAACACAAGGCAAGACTTGTTACCAAAGGATTCTCACAACAACCATGTACTGATTATGGTGAAACTTTTTCTCTAGTAGCAAGATTAGACACTGTAAGGACTCTATTGGCCATAGCAGCACAACACAAATGGCAAGTATAGCAGATGGATTTCAAGTCAGCATTCCTAAATGGTTTCTTAGAAGAAGAAGTTTATGTCGATCAACCACCTGGATTTGAAGTCCAACAACACCCAACCAAAGTATATTGGTTAAAGAAAGCCTTGTATGGCTTAAAGCAAGCTCCAAGAGCTTGGTACACCAGAATTGACAATTATCTAATCAAAAGTGGTTTCAACAGAAGTCAAAATAAGCCAATTATTTATACCAAAACAGATCAGCATGGTAAAATTTTGATTGTATGTTTATATGTTGATGACATGATCTATACAAGAAATCTTGAGTTAACAGATTTTAAACATTCCATGCAATCTGAGTTTGAGATGACAGATCTTGGCATAATGAAATAGTTTTTAGGGATTGAGGTTAATCAATCAACCAAATGCATTTTTGTATGTCAACAAAAGTATGCAGCAGACATCATCAAAAGATTTCGCATGGAAGGATGCAATCCAGCAGAAACCCCTATACCACTAGGCACAAAATTGAGCAAGATTGATGAAGGTACTACAGTGGACTCTACCCTATACAAAAGTTTAGTAGGCGGTTTGTTGTATCTTACAAAAAACTAGGCCTGACATTATGTATGTAGCCAACATTGTTTCCAGATTCATGGAATCCCCAAAATATTCTCATTGGAAAATGGAAAAATGAATTCTGAGATATGTTGCAGGAACTCTCAATTTCAGCTTATGGTACACTAAATCTGATAGTAATCAACTTTCTGGTTACACAGACAGTGATTTTGTAGGCAGCCTAGATGACATGAAAATCACATCTGGACATGTTTTTCAACTGCGTACGAACCTAATCTCATGGGCATCAAAGAAGTAGCCAATTGTTTCAATATCTTATGCAGAGGCAGAGTATGTCGCTGCTACCTCAGCTTCCTGTCAAGCTCTGTGGCTGAGAAGAATATTGAAAGATATGTCACATACAGAAAAGGATCCAACTCCTATTTTCTGTCAAAATACTTCAACAATTTCTCTATCCAAACATCTTGTGTTTCACAAGAAAAGCAAACACATTGACATTCATTTTCATTTCATACGCGAGCTAGTCAATAATGGTGATATTGCACTACAATTCTGTGGTTCTCAAGATCTACTTGATGATATATTTACAAAGCCACTAGGAAAATATGATTTTGATTTTCAGAGACAACACTTAGGCATAATCAGTGCTGATGTTTGTAACTGTTGAGTTTAAGAGGGAGTGTTAAATATAATGTAACCTCAACATGCTGACTGTACACTGCCAACTGTCCTGGCCAGCTGTACTTTCTATTCTTGTTTTTCTTGAGCCTATTTAGCTCAAATATTTCCCATTGCATAGTACTTCTTCAGACTTACTACTTCTGAACTTCTTCATGTACTCGTTTTGTACTTTTCTTCATATATTCTAATATATTGTTTTTTGTTCTATTCTTTCTCTCTGCATTTCTTGCTTCACAATTTATCATTCACCACCTCTACATGCAGAGGGTGGTTCTCTTTGATTGTATCCTCATTCTTCTTTATCATCTTCCTATCTCCCCTCATCCTTCTTTCCCTGTCCTTATTCTGCATGATCATCTTCCTGTCTTCCCTCATCTTTTTTGTCTGAGACTGGGGCTTCTGAGCGTGATTAGGCATCATCTAATCATCCTGTTGTCCCTCATCCTTATTTTTAAGCATGGTCCTTCTCAGCTTGATTTTGCATCATCTCATTATCCTGGTCATCCCTCTTCCTTATTATGGAGACCACCATCCTCTCACTCCTGAATTTCAAAAGAAAATAGTTAGATCAATCAACAAGTTCAGATAGACAACTCAATATCTTAAATGCAAAATATCTTCTTTGTGAGAACAACTCATATGGATGGAAGGGGCATGCCATATAGATTATGACCATAGCCATGAAATGGACTCTCAATCTACTGGAAAATGTGGTGCTCCTAAATTCTCAGGAGCTGAACCCGAGAAAGAAGATGTTATGAGAAAACTAGAGGATGAAAACAAATGCATGTCTGGAGTGAGGTGAGTCTGTGAATTTATGTGCTTAGGAATCTCTTATTTTTGTGCCTTTTTCTCTATATAATTATTTAATAATTCTTTAGCAAACAAAGTTGTAAAAAAATGTCTAAGCAGGTTTTGTTGCATTTGGTGGATAAGTTCCAACCATCAACCATGAGGATATTGAACAGATGCACAAAAAGAACTAGTTATAGATATATGCATAGAAGAGGTCTATAGAAAGGAATGTTTTCTACAACACAAGGTAAATGCGTTGAGCCCTGACCGGGATTCTATTTTTCATAGATCATCATCCAATGGAATCAACATCATCCCAAGTAGAAGAATTGGTAGCATTACGCTCTCCTTCCGTTGATTGTGAAATCTAGCTTGCTCGGTCTAGATTCTAATGCATATGGTGAGCTTCTCGTAGCACTTGCATGAATGAATAAGTCATCTATCCTTTCACTGAATATCATCTTGTGGCTGTCATTGCTCAGGCCATTCAAAAGAAGCAGAAGATGAGAGTTTTGACTCGCTAAGCGCACTGTGTTCCCAACATGAGCACTCTGCATTTAGACTGTGAGATCTTTCATTTTACTTTAATTTCATTAGTGCACCAGCCTAAAGTGTATTTCATTTCCTTAGATAACTTAAGAGAGTCTTTGAAAACACGTTGGAACTAAAGGAAAGTCGGTTACTTATGGTAGTGTTTTTATTTCAAATTCATTTCTTCTATTTCCTTTGAGGATGACATTCTGACACATGATTCCCTCTGCTAGATTGGGTGGCTAGTCTGGTTGTCCCACTTGAAATGATGCATTGACACAATTGGTTGCATTCCAAATTGACTTCGCTCCCCCTTCTAGGGTCCTACAGCTCTCAGTTGTGTCCCTTCGATCGAGATTTCAGTCGCGGCTACCTTCGCTCTCCTGGCATTTTGATAAGCGAGATAAGATATTGGGTTTTGAGAAACCCTTCAGTCGACCTACCTTTGGAGGCAATGAAAGAAAGAAGTGCTTATAAACTTCATTTTGAAGCAATGATTCAAAAGAGAGAGAGCTCTACATCCCTCTGCTCTATGGCACATTGTAACAGCCAAATAATTCTAAACAACTTTTACTTCCATAAGAAATTTATTTCATGAACTGAGATAACAACTTCATAACATAACAAAATTTTTTATAACAACAACTTCAACAACTTAAATTTATCAATGAATAATGATTTTATTTCAGAATGAAATAAATACATAATTCAACAATTTACCTGGTTCTGATGCTAATTTATGTTGCCTTACTGCCTTGTTGTTTCCTTCCTGCTACCTGATACCTGGATCAACACTGCCACAAACAAGAAAATAACTACCCAAAACTAATGTCCTCCCTGCCATCTAGGAAAACTACCTAGTTCCAAGATATCTATGGATATCCTATCCCCCGTGCCCAAAACCTCCAGCAACTCGATGCCTCAATTGATCAAAAGCCATAGTCAGAAACTCTCTGCTCACAGCAAATCTCATAGTCCTCCTGAATCCATCCTCCGTCGAATCCCCCTCACGTAATCCTTCCTTCCTCCGTTATTCCTCCTTCATCGACTCATGCAGTTACTTCTCCAACCACCCCCCATCCTCCGTCCTTCGTCCCCCTTCAATGTTTTATCTTCTTGGGATTCATAGACTATCCCTCTCTGCATACGCAACCATTTTTTAACATTTTTCATTGATCTATTAAATTTATTTCTCAGGTCATTAAATGTGATCTTTAGTTAAATTATTACTTAGTTAACCACAATTATTTTCTTTAATTAATTTTACTTTGTAATCTTTCAGCATTTATCCAATTAGGGTCGTTACATACACCCACCCTTCAAGAAACTTTGTCTCGAAGTTAAGGTATCTAATGGTACAAAGGAAAAGAGCGTGATTCACACATTCACAACAAGTAACTGACATTATCAGTAAGTAAGCCAAGAAAGCTCATACATACTAGTGTATACGTACAAGAAATGCATGTGTAGCTAGTACATTCAAATCTTGTGCATGTACTAATAATCAAAACTGTCATCCTTTAATAATTTATGTATGCATTCAATCCAGTCAACAAGACTAGTCTTTACAAAAGACAACAATCAATTAATTGTGTGAGAATTCCTTTAATTACACTTATCCAGTTCAATAATTTAATTTAAACAATCGTGGTTTAGTTACATAATAATGAATATTCATATATACACATTTCTCTTTTTTTTTTTTGAAGGGACGACATCAAATTCCACCACAAGACATATCTCCACATTGTCTCGACTATTACTACTCATCCTTCCTCCCTAACCTACTTCCATCTCCATTCCTATCCTTCCTCTGCTAGACTATCTTGGAGTGTCAACTATATTGAACTAACTCCAAATAGAACCCGTAAGTGGAAGTGTCGCTATCTCGACCAAGCTTCCCTAGCAGGCAACTGACAATCATCATCACACGTCTTGGGGAGCATGAACTAGCACCATTCTCCCATGACTTCAGGTTTCAGAGGATACACGGTGGGAAATGCCTCCACCCCTCCTAAAAGAACCAAGGTCAACACCCTATAATGGAGGATACATGGTGGGAAATGCCTCCACCCCTCCTAACAGAACCAAGGTCAACACCCTACAATGGAACATACAGGGGCGCTGTGTTGTTGGAGGTTTTGTCATCGTTTATTCAGTTTTGGGTAGTGTTAGTACCAAAATCATGCACTAGTCCACATATCATAGCAATGCATCCAAATCAATATAAATTGCACATACATTATTTATACCATAATGTTTCTCAATTAGTGGTTCGGATATCCACTTTCATCATCATTATCACTTGGCTATTTCATAGCCCATAACCTGCAAATTAGTCTGCAATACAAACTCATACATTTCTATGCATTATCATCATATAATTGCATACTACCATAATTTCAATTTGGTATCCCCATACCGATACATTGACATCATAGTTTTCCAATTAGAATTAGATTTCATAATATCCCATAATTCAAACTCGTCACCCATTCACAAGATTATCATTTTCCCAAAATAGATTTCATCATATCCAACATCATTCTAATWGTATTTAAACATTCAACAATTTCACTTTCTCACAATATGTCGCATCATATACATCATCATCAATAACATTTAAACATTCGTAAAATTTACATTCACATAATAGATCGCATTACATGCATCATCATTAATAACATTTAAACATTCATTACAGTTCATAAGTTTAAGGTTTAAGTGTATCACTTAATAGTTTCACTGTGACTAGGAAATAAAGTGTATAGGTCTCGGGTAATCATGGTCGTCTAAGTCAAAAGGTGGTGTTACCTACACCCCACCTTCGAGAAACATGTTCTCGAGGTGGTCAAAATAGTGAGGGATAGTCTCACCGTAGTGTCTTGACGTCCTCCCAAGTAGCAGATCCTGGAATATACTTGTCCCACTGGACCTTAACTTGATATACCAGATGGTTTCTGAGCTGTCAAACTCTACGGTCCAGTATGCGTAACGGTTCTACCATGAGGGTTCCCACGTCCGATACCTGCAATTATTTCCAATTTATTTTATGTGATTCATCACCAACATAATGATGTAAAACAGATACATGAAATACATTATGAGTTTTATGCAAGTGGGGTGGCAGTACGAGACGATAGGCAACGAGTCCAATTTTCTCTTGGACCCTAAATGGTCCTATAAACCGAGGTGACAACTTTGTCCCTTTCCCAAACCATATGGTACTCTTATTAGGCCTGATACGAATGAAAACTTGGTCCCCCACTTCATAATTTTGGTTGGTCCTGTGTGCATCTGCATAACTTTTCTGTCTATCCTGTGCTTCCTTTAGTCTCTACCTGATCTGAATCACCTATTCCTCCATTTCCTGAATCAATTCTGGCCCAACTGTTACTCGGTCTTCTAGTCTATCCCAACTCAATGGTGTTCTGCATGGCCTTCCATACAAAGCTTCGTATGGTGGCATTCCAATGGAACTATGATAATTGTTATTGTAGACAAACTCTACCAAAGGTAGGTACTTCTCCCACTGGGTTTGATTATCCATTACGTACATCCCAAGCATGTCTTCCATAACTTGATTTACTCTCTCAGTTTTCCCATCTGTTTCATGATGATAAGTTGTGCTTAAGTTCAATTGAGTCCCCAATGCTGACTGTAAACTTGTCCAAAACCTAGATGTGAGTTTGGAGTCCCTATCTGAAATTTATCTATCCCATGCAAACGGATAACCTCTCTTATGAACACTCATGACACATTAGTAACATCGTAAGTGTCTCTAACTAGAATTAAATGAGCACTCTTGGTTAACTTATCCACTATCACAAGAATGGCATTGTGTCTATGAGATGTGAGTGGCAATACTACAACAAAATCCATAGAGATGACTTCCCACTTGGACATAGGGACGTCATGTGGTTGTAGGAGGCCTGTTAGGTGATGGTGATCGGCCTTCACTTGTTGACACTCTAGGCATCTGGCAATGAAATGGACTACATCACGCTTCATGCCTACCAAAAAGAAGAATTTCTTCATCTATGCGTACATCTTCTTCACGCCCGGATGTGCGTAATAAAGTGCTCTATGGGCTTCCTTCAGTATGATGCTTCGAATATCCCCATACTCCGGGATGTACATCCTTCCTTGATATCTTAACAATCCATCTGTTTCCAGATTATATCCTTCATACCTTGGGTCTATCCGCCTCCCGCTCTGGAGGTTTGAAGTAACCTTTAAATACCAACTGTCTCCTAGTAGTTGTGTCAACATATGTTCCCTCAGACTGACCTTTAAGGGTACCAAGGAGAAGATACGTGGTCCCCTACTCAAGGAATCTGCGACCACATTTTCCTTTCCTTTTATATACGAAATACCAAAATCATACTCATTCATAAACTCACTCCATCGCCTTTGCCTGACATTCAGATCTTTTTGAGTGAAGAGATGTTTTAAGCTTTGATGGTCTCTTTTAAGTTCAAAATTTCACCCCATAAGATAGTGCCTCCAAAGTTTCAGAGATAGCATTACAGCTGCCAACTCTAAATCATGAGTCGAGTATAACTCTTCATTCTTCTTCAACTTTCTTCATGCATAAGCTATCAATCCTCCATCCTGCATTAGCATGGCCCCTAACCCTTGTTTTGAGGCATCCGTGCATACCATGAATTCCTTTTCCATATCTGGCACTCGTAGAATTGGCGCACTAGTTAGTAACCTCTTAAGCTCAATGAATGCACTATCACATTCTTCTGTCCATTCATACCTGACCCCTTTGCGTTGCAAGGTGGTGATGGGTTTCGCCATTTTTTAGAATCCTTCCACAAATCTCCGGTAATAACTCGCTAGCCCCATGAAGCTTCTCACCTCATGTGCATTTTTCGGCATTGGCCATTCCATAATGGCCTTTACCTTTTCTGGGTCCATCGAGATTCCTTCGCCAGAAATGATATGACCTAAATAGTGTATCTTCTTCTGGAAGAAGGAACACTTCGACAACTTCCCATACAAATTCTTCTCCCTAAGGCAAGACAACACTATTCGCAAGTGTTCCTCGTGTTCTCTTTAATTTCTGGAATAGATGAGAATGTCATCTAGAAAAACTTGTACAAATTGATCTAAGTACTTCCAGAATACGCTGTTCATGAGGCTCATGAATACTGCTAGCACATTAGTCAATCGGAAAGGTACTACAACAAACTCGTAATGTCCAAACCGAGTTCGAAAGGTAGTTTTTAGGATATCTCCTTCCTTAATCATTAACTGATGATAACCAGATCGCAAATCGATCTTTGAGAATACTGTTGCTCCATTTATTTGATTGAATAGGTCATCTATTCGCGACATTGGGTACCTATTCCTCACCGTAGCATGGTTCAAGTCCCTAAAGTCTATACACAATCGTAAGGATCCATCCTTCTTCTTTACAAAAATTATCGATGCACCCCAAGGTGAGACACTGGGCCTTACTAGCCCTAAGTCTAGTAACTCCTTCAACTGCATTTTCAATTCACAAAGTTCCGACGCCGTCATTCGATACAGAGTCTTGGATATTGGTTCTACAACAGGTTTTATCTCAATAGTAAAATCAAGCTCCCTCTCAAGAGGTAACCCTGGTAACTCATTTGGGAAAACATCCTGAAATTCTGACAAAACCGGGTACTGATCCAATGAGGGTCCCTTCCTTTATTTCACTGCCTCCACTACATAAAGTCGACACCCTTGTCTCAAGTATCACTTGACCTTCATAGTTGATATAAAGCGTAATGACACTTTTCTCTGTACACCTTGGATCTCTATTGGTCTTCCTTCATCATTGACACAAAGCACCCTCTTTGCAAAACAATCTACCAAAGCTCGATGAGTTGCTAACCAATCCATTCCAATGATTAGTTCATACGCCCCAAGAGCAGTGACGTATACCTTCAACCTCATGGTGCACACTCCGAGGTCTACTATACAATTATCGACACTAGGTCCTACAACTTGTTTTTCCCCTGAAGCCATCTCGACTTGTTTAAATTCATTGTGTTCGTAGGCTACCAGCCCACTCTTTTCTAATGTAGATGGTGAAATGAAACTATCTGTCGCACCAGAATCAAACAAAATCTTAACATTAATATGATTTAGTGTACCTGATAACTCCACCACAGTGGATTGATGTTCAGCCTGGCAATTATTAACCGCTGCGTAAATATGGTGGTTGCTACTTGACCTCCCCATTGGTGCCTTTCCTTCTCTATGCACAAACCTTGATTGTAACTCTGGACAGTCCCGTTCGTAATGGGGTCCTTCGCATCTCTAATAGGTAATACAAGATTGAACCGGTGCACTGTTATGTGACTGATTCCGAAATGAGTTCCTTCCCCTGGAACCCCTGCCCCTACTAGTTGTTCCCCGAGATGGTCGTGGACCTATGTGTACCGTTGGCGATGAGCGCGATGCTGCACTAGCTGCCATTGAAATCCCTGTAGCTACTGTCCTTGGCACGACTCTATTACCATAATGTGGTGGCCTTGAGCCCCCTCCCCTAGGAAATGTCCTCGGGGTCTTTCCTACGAATCAAGGGCGATGCATAAATGCCGATCTTGTACCCCCTGTTAAGTTCATGTGTTCTTCCGTGTAACACACACTTTCTACCACCTCCACCACTGAATATGGTTTCCACATCCGCACCATAGCTCTTATCTTCGGGTTCAATCCATAAATGAAGTGCTCTACCTGTCGCTAGTCATTGTCCATATAAGAAATGTATTTGACTAGTTCCATAAACCTGATCTCATATTCTTCTACAGTTTTGTTTCCTTGTACTAAGGTGTGAAATGCCCCTACCTGTTTCTCCTCGTAGTATGCTGGTAGATATTTCCTTCGGAACCTCTCCTCGAAAAGTTCCCGAGATATTGTTTTTGGGGTAAGGTGTAGTTGTCTTTCCAACTTTCCCCACCAGTTCAAGGCACTGTCTCTTAACTGGAAAATTGCAATCTTTTCCTTTGAATTGGACGCATAGTCCCTTAAGGAAAAACACCTTGTCATGCCTTCCAACCATGCTTTCGTGCGTTCACTGGTGCGACCCCGCCAAACTCCGTAGGTTTGATATTCTTCAATTCTCGTGTGATGTCTTCAGGTGGAATTCCTCCCCCTGAATCCCTTGATGCTTCTGGATTACCCGTTCCAGATGGCGGGGGTTCCACTTCAGTCCCTTCTAGTTGGCGCCCCTTTAAAGTCTTGTTAATGGCTTCCAACGAGCGCAGTATGAGGGCTAGTTCAGGCGATGGTGGTGGTGGTGCTGCTGGTGGTGTTGGTGGTGTTGGTGGTGTTGGTGGCATTGGTGGCGTTGATGGCATCCGTAACGATGCTCCCCTGCCTCGACCCCTTCAAGTCCTAACCATATTGTATGACTTAACCTGCATCACCCCAAAGTTATCAGGGTGAGTTCCAGGACGTTTCAAATTGGTGCTACTTAAACTTAGAAATAGGGTTAGGCGTAAGTTTTCTTTACTTATCTGTAAACATACATTACTCCATCAGGGGATTGGCTAGGTTTGGGTTAGGATTAAGCGTCTAAGCTTGGTTAACATCGAACTTTAAGGTAGATTAACCTTACACTTTAATAAAATAATTAATTTAATATTATTATTACACTAATTTAACCCAAATTAACTTTAATTTAATTTATACTAACTAGACCTTATCTATATATAAATTATTTAATTTATTTTAAATTATTTTTATACTTTAAAATATATATGAAAAAAAAAATGACTAAATGTGCACCCAAGGATTCGGGCACGCATGGGTTCCATGTGCTCGTCTGGCTTCCTCAAGCTCCCTCGTATCTAACCCCCAAATTCTACACCTGCCAGCTCTTTGTATCCCTACACATTTTTCTCACTCACTGAGACCGCCCTCGCGTCATTCTTTCTCCTCCACAGATCTGCCTTTTCTTTGTTCAGAGGTTTCCTGGGTTTCCCTTGCCATGGCTCACATCCTCATCATTTTTCTGAGCACTTTACTAGCATTGGTTATTGCTATATATGCTCTAGTTCGTTTTACAGGAACATAGTATATTGATGTGGTCACTGACAAGATCCAGGACTTGCAGTCTAGTCTGCTTGAAATGTTGGGAGCCAATCCCCTGTCTGTACACTTTGCAGAGCTCGCCCTCAACTATGGTAAGAGGCACGATTCAGTCCGCCCTCTTGTGCATAGACTCAGTACCTTTGTGAAGAACGCTAAGTTGATTGAGTCAAGAATCTGCATAAACCTTCCTTACGTTGTGTTAATGAATGGTAATTTCCTCTTTTGAAACAAAATGATTTGCTTGTAATTCCATCTCTGTACGGGTTTTGGTATTTTGCTTTCAATTTATTTCATTTATATTTATAAATTTATTCGTCTGTGCATATGCATGTAGTTATATGGGTGTAGATGTTAGGTGGGTGTATTCATATACATTGTCTTCCCATATTGCCCACGGCCCTTTGCTCCTACTGTGAAATTCCCCACTTAAATTTCAGGTTTCAGGGTTTCCTTATGCCCTATGCCAAGAGTTTCTTGTCCTCACGGACTCCCGATCTCCGATATGCCGATGCGCTACCTTCTAACTTTAGACCTCCCTTGGCTATGCTTTGGTCCATGTGACCCTATCCTAGGTGACCGTAGTCCTATGCTTTGGTATCTTAGTATTAATGTAAGACTCATTTGGTATTAAAGAACTTATTTGTTTGAGGACTTGATCTCTGTACTATCTAAAATCATTGTTTAGAAAAACAAAATAATGAAATAATTTGGGATAACACAGAGATCAAATCCATTTCAAAATAATTTGGAATAACAAAAAGATTAAGTCCACGATTTTTTCTTATATTTTTATAAAATTTAGTGTTCAAATTTGATTTTATTCCATTTGTTTATTTACTTGTCACTATCGATTGATTCAAAAGGTAAAATTAAGCATTATTATTAATGTTTACTTTGAGGACTTGATCTCTGTACTATCTAAAATAATTTTTTAGAAAAACAAAATAATGAGATAATTTGGGATAACACAGAGATCAAATACATTTCAAAATAATCTGGAATAGCACAAAGATTAAGACCATGAATTTTGATATTTTTTATAAAATTTAATGTTCAAATTTGATTTTATTCCATTTGTTTATTTACTTGTCACTATCGATTGATTCATAAGGTTAAATTAAGCATTATTATTAATGTTTAGTTTGAAAGTTAAAATTATTATTATTAAAATAACTTTATTTTATTACAAATTTTAATAATTATTTAATTAAAAAAAATATTGTTTTTATTATTTTCACATGTTGTTAAATTTATAATAAATGGAAATAGCTGATAACTAAAATATCAAGTATTCACCATAGCTAAGAAACATTTGTAGATCAAGCTTTCTATACCATAGCTCTTTGTGGTCCCTCACACGATTGCTATCTATTAGAATAAAGTTTACTTTAGGAGACTAGATTGGGTTGGTTGAATATTTGTAGGAGGCTGTTGAGATATCTTCTCAACCACTCCCTCCAAGTATGGAATCAGTTGGATCTGAATATAGCTATATATTTACCTATGTATGTGTGTAAGAGTGCAGTAATACAATCTATTGTTTGTGTGTTATTCCTGTGCAATGGCTGCTCTTCCAATTTCTATTTTGGTATCAGAGCCTAGCTTGGCTTAATCCCTCATGGGAGTGCCCAGTGAGATTAAATAGTTTGGGAGACGATTTTCTATACATACGTAGATTAGGTGTGTTGAATTTTTTATTTATGTGTGAAGATTGATTTCCGCTGCAAGATTGACTCCCAGATCGTTGGTTGGGCAAAGGTATTGTTGTGTGAGATAAGAAGAGATCGTTGCATTGTGGTCTGTGCATGTGGAAAATCAAGCCATATGCAAGGAGGACTTCATGTGAGTTGAATCCGTGGAATTGGAGGCGTCTGTATAGATCTGTTGCTGGAGCCATCTATTCTAGTCATCATTTGTTTTAGCCATCATCTGTCACATAAATCGTTGTTGAATCACATACAACATAATCATTGTTTTGAACATGGGAATTTTTACAAAAACAAGCTATGAATTTTTCTTTGATGACTATGGTTAATATAGTTATTATGAAAGAGACCAGGAAATTCTGTTAGAGGAAGAGGAGGCTCTTAAAGATATGGAGGACATAAATGCCTGGATGAGAAACCCGCAATAGGGAGCAAAGAGTAATCCATTGCATAAGTGAATGAGATTGAGGGAGTAACCGTGTGCATGCATAAGTCGTCACTGTGCATGGACAATTCGCCTGAAGTCAATAGTCACCCTCACGAGGAACATATGCATTGAAGGTGTGCTCATAATTTAGAACTATTGTTGGCAACCATATACCAGTTTCATGTGGCAGAAAACATTAAGAAGAAGTCGGCTAGATATACCAGCTATTGTGTGCAGTTTTCATATTTGTTTATGTATTTATAAGAATTGTAATGAAGAACCAAATATAGCGCAGAATGATGTAATTCAACCTTGTAGTTCTTGTGTGTTCTTTGGTGCCACAAGAGCGTGTTACTAGCTTGATTATGTACAGTATGTTATAAGTTGTAGATTCTTGTTGTACTTCGGTGCTCCAAGATCGACAATTACAGGTTACATTTACCTGGTGAGTTTAATGTTTTGTGTGTAAGTGCTTATGTAAAAATAAGAACTTGTATTTTGTTGCAAGATGGTAGCCCCAGTATCAAGTACATTGTTTTTATTGGAAGTCACCTTGTGTAAAGGAATGTTGAGGATATTTTGTATCCAAACTTTTCTTCTAGATACTGAAGGATAGCTGAAAACAAAAATCCAACAGATGAAGCCAAGTTCATAAAATGCATCAATAATTGTCAACTTTTATCACAGAAGCCCCAATGAGCCAAGTTGTCAAATTGTCCAGTATATAGGTGCAAGAAAGATGGTCAGAAGAGTTTTAACTTTAAATGTGTCGATGGAAAGCTAGAAGAAGAGGAAGAAGAAAGAGCGGAAGCCGTGTGATTTCAGAGTGAGTTTCAGTGCTGAGGAAGACCAGACAGACAGACGAAAGTTCAAGTGTTGTAATTGTGATTAAGTATTGTAATTTGTAAAGTAAGCATTAACAGAGGGTATTAGAATAAAGTTTACTTTAGGAGACTAGATTGGGTTGGTTGAAGATTTGTAGGAGGCTGTTGAGATATATTCTCAACCACTCCCTCCAAGTATGGAATCGGTTGGATCTGAATCCAGCTATATATTTACCTATGTATGTGTGTAAGAGTGCATGAATACAATCTATTGTGTGTGTGTTATTCCTGTGCAATGGCCGCTCTTCCAATTTCTATTTCTATCCACTCTCTGATCCTTTTAGTTCGCCTTCCTACATGTTTTGAGCACCATATTGTTGCTCTTGGAGAAATTCTTTATGTCTTATATGTGTAATTAAAAATAATATTTTTTTAACAAAATTGATTTATTATATAAACTAAGAAATTATTTTTTTCTTTTTGAATTTGAATAGTGATTGTAAGAATTATGTTTTTTCCACTTATTTTTAATAAAACTTTACATAATTATAATTTTTATAAAAATAATTATAATTTATTATTTTATTTATATACAAATTACTCAATATATTTTATTATTATTTTATTTTAATAATGTTATATTATTATTATCAAAATTTACATAATTATAATTTATATAAAAATAATTCTAATTTATTATTTTATTTATATTCAAATTACTCCATATATTTTATTATTATTTTTTTTTGTTTCTTAATTTGTGCGGGACTTGTTGGGTACACAATTAACCTGTGGCTTGCGAAACCGTGACTCAGGGGCATCTAAGCCGTCAAAATCACCCGGGGATCGCACCCAGCGTGAGCCACACCAACCCTTAACATGGTTGGATTTTTTGTCTCCGCAGGTTTCGAACCGGTGACTTTAACATCACGGAGTGGATTAACAACACCCTCCGTCACTGACTGTCCTACACCTTGGGGACATTTTATTATTTTATTTTAATAATGTATATTTTATTATTTTATTTTAATAATGTTATATAATTATTATCAAAATTTACATAATTATTTCTAGAGGAGGATCGTACCATGGAAGTAAATATCCTACCAAAAATGGGCTCGGATGACTGGCTCATTTCTTTCTATCTAGCCACACGGGACACTCCCAATATCAAACCCTTTTGCTTTGAGAAATTTTGTCTTTCTCACCACAATTTCCATAAGCTCGAAAAGTCCCAGTGGGCCGAGGCAGAAATAGATCATGGGACCTGCATGTACAGATTACAATAGCGCCTTAAAAACTTCAAGCAACACCTGAAGCTTTGGAACAAAAATACCTTTGGAAATATATTCCAATGCATGTAGGAATTTGAACACCGATTGGAAGCCCTGCAACAAATTTTCATCTCTGGATTCAGGTCCCCAGATCTAATGAAAGAAGAAGAGGAACTCCAAGTAGAATTAGACGACCGGAAAAAGAAAGAAGAAATTTTGTGGTGCCATATATCCATAGTACAATGGCTCAAAGAGAGTGAGAGGAACACAAAGTTCTTCCACCGCGCAGTGGTGCACCACAGATACGTCAATTGGATAACCCAAATGGAGGATGCTCAAGGAAATCCTATAAGAGAACACAACCTTATAGCCGAGGAGTTGAAAACCCACTACAAAGAGCTTCTCACATAAACCAACGAGAATAGGGAGGACGCAATACAGAAAATAACTAGGCATATACCCTCATTGGTTACTCAAGAGTAGAATGAGGCCTTAATGAGACCCATTACCCAAGAAGAGGTGGACCATGCAGTCAAGGAAATTCCCTTAGGGAAATCGCCAGGGCCCAATGGATTCACCACAGATTTCTTCCATCATTGTTGGGACTTAATAAGAGAATAAGTTTGGCAGGTTGTGGAGGAATCTAGAACCTTGGACGAGGTACTCTCGGCTCTCAACACCACCTTTCTCACCCTCATCCCAAAAGAGGAGAGAGTCACTCATTCAAAGCAGTACAGGCTAGTTTCCCTTTGCAACATCATCTACAAAATAATCACTAAGGTAATAGCCACATGCTTAAAGCCAATCCTCCTCTTTTCCATCTCCAAAGAACAAGCTATCTATGTGGAAGGGCGTCAGATCATGGACAACGTCATCCTTTCTGACGAGGTGATACACTCACTAAAGATTACGAAAACTCCAGGTATGCTCATCAAACTCGACCTTTCAAAAGATTTCGATAGACTAAGTTGGAAATACCTTCACTCCATGCTCGAAGCCTTTGGCTTTGATAAACTTTGGGAGAACTGGATCCTCAAGCTCACCTCTTCGCCCTTTTTCTCAATACTAGTAAATGGAATCGCATCCCAACCCTTCTCCCCCATAAGAGGCATTAGACAAGGAGACCCTCTTTCTCCCTTCCACTTTGTCCTAATGGCAGAAGGACTAGGACGCTACATCATGGTGGTGATTTTGGAAGGCTCCCTTCTTGGATTACCCCTCCACAATCTCTAACATACACCATCGCACAACTAGTTTGTCGATGACACCGTACTTATGAACAACCCCACGGCACGCGAAGCCAACAAGATCAACTCCATTCTTTTAGACTTTGCGAAAGCTTCAAGCATGGCACTTAACCTTGAAAAATCCAAGCTTGACTTCTTCAACACGTAGATCGTTGTCCAAAATCTTGTTTCCTGCCTCCTTTGCATACCTAAGAGCTCCCTTATGTCTAACTACCTAGGCATCCTCCTCATACGAGAGGCAGCACGCTCTATTTCTTGGGACAGTCTTCTCCTATCCATCTCCCACAGACTCACTAACTGGGCCTTCAAACCTCTAAACATTTCGGCTCGACTAGTCCTCCTTAAGTTAGTCTTACAAGCCCTGCCTACCTACCTCTTCACTTCCCTGACGGCGCCCAAATTGATTATCAGAGAAATCAGGGGCCTCCAACGACTTCTTATGGCATGGAAATACTCCTAACAAAAAATGGGCTTTCGTAAGCTCGGAGAAGCTCTGCAAACCCAAAAATCTAGGCGGCCTATGTCTTCATGACCCTGGAAAGCTAAATCAAGTCATGGGAGCCAAAATGTTGTGGCGATGGCTCAAGCATACCACTGAACTATGGGCAGGACTCTGGAAACAGGAGTATGCCTCAACCACTTGGGTTGATCAGTTTATCTGATTCAATGACCAAATCCAAGGCTCCAACATCTGGAACACTACCTAGAAAAATCGCCTTCTAGTCCAGAAGCATGCCTTTTGGGAAATTAGGAGTGGGTAAAGTGCACTATTCTGGCAGGACTCCTGGCAACAACAAACACCCCTAGTCAATCTGGAAGCACTTAGCCACCTCAAGCAAGCACTACAACAAGAATCCTTCCAATGGGTCAAAGATCTATGGAGAACAATAGATAGGAACATGACTTGGCGGCAATGGAGAATAGAAAAACATGAACTTCAACTCTTAGGGGAAGTGGATCTCCAGGACTGGAAAGCCTGTGCAAGCCATGGGAAAATCCCAATTTGAGAAGGTCCAGACATTCTTAGATTGGGGTACTCCATAAAAGGTAACTTCCCATTCAAGGAAGCCAATCATTTGCATGGGAACTACCAACATCATGCTAAGGAGATCATCTGGAGCAGAATTTGGAACTCCTCCCTCTGGCCTAAAGTTTCAATATTTCTCTAGCTCATGGTACAAAACCGCATCCTCACTTGGAACAACCTCATAAAAAGGGTCTTTATAGGCCCATCAATTTGCACCCTCTCCCAACAACAAGAAGAGACAATGGAACACCTTCTCAATAGTTCTCACTACAACCAATGGATTTGGGACTGAGGATCCCAAACAATGCACTTCTCTGACTAAAACAAAAACAGTGTCAGGGATACCTTAGAGAACTGGGACTCGATCTCTTTCCACAATCCAGTTCTTGAGCGTATTTGGCATCTTCTCCCAAGATTTACCCTCTGGCGTATCTAGAAGGAAAGAAATAAAAGGATTTTCCACTCAAAAGATTCCCCTCCTACCTCAGTTTGGGAGAGAATAGTGGCGTTTATCTGTGAAACAATCAAAAGTAAGTCGTTGACCCCGGATGACCTGATCTGCAATCCATAGGAGAGGGGCATCTTTCAAAATTAGAATCTTAGCATGCATAATTAGGCCATTACAACTACAGACAAATGCCCAATAATTTGGTCCCCACCTCCAATGAGCTTCATAAAAATCAATTTCGATGGTGCCTCAAAAGGCAACCCAGGACCAGCGGGTTACGAGACAATTTTGAGAAACTCAAATGGTGAGATCATTCACCTTGTAGCAAGTTTCCTGGGCGATAATACAAACAATGCAGCTAAACTTCTAAGTCTACTAAGAGGCCTCAAGGAAGTAGTTGGAAATCAGTACCAAAGGGTCATCATGGAGGGGGACTCTTAGATTATCATCCATCTCATAACCAAAATTCTCCATGGTGAACATCCTTTATAAATCTCACCCAGCTCACATCTCTCAGTACTACTGGAAGACTTTGGATCACTCCTCTATCCCAACCTTATCATTATCCCTTCTCACATCAAAAGGGAAGCAAACAAACTAGTGGATTGCCTAGCAAATGAAGGAATCAACACCGAGATGGAACATATTCATTAGAAGGCTCAAACTTCTGCCTGTAATGATCTCTCGAAGCATTTCCAAGACCTCACCAACAACAACTTACTACCCCCAAATGGGGTTCCACGCGGACCAAAGGAGAAACCTGGAGTAGAGCCAGGCCTGGCCATAAATGAGGTTGGTCGAATCCCATCCCCTCAGCATTAAGGATGGGAGTTGTCTCTAACTGCCTCTCACCTGAAAGAGGACTCGCCCCTCATGCGAGTAGTCTAGTTCTGTAGTTCATTTACGAGGGGGACTTAATGGATTTGGACATCCCGTTGACCCTCCCTGTTTTGTTGTGCCCATGCCATTCTTTCTTCCATTTCATCCTTACCCAGCACCAACTCTGCAACAGTGAGATTTGGAGCAATGAGTACTCCATCCTTTCCATAGTTTATACCTTCTTTTTCACCTTGATGCCACGCGAACGGGGGAAGCCATGTCATGGCTCTGCCTGGTACACCTGTGATTCCCAAAGGATGAGGCTCCAAAGGATGGAATGAGCGCTCTCCGTGGCTAGGACCTAAATCACACGCAGAAGGTTTGTACTCAAAACACCTTCTAGGACATCTATTGAAGAAGCTATCCTGGAGGGGCCAATGGCCTATGTTGAAGAAGCTATCATGGAGGAGCCATTTTAGGTTCCCCTGGAGCATTTATTCTTTATGGTGCTTGACAATTAAAACCCACCAAGTGATTTTCGAGAGGAGGCCTCCATGCCTACCACTGCAAAACAGCAAGGCCACAAATAGGAAAAGGAAGAATTCCCCATATGCTCCATAGAGGAGGAGATACAAGAAGAGGTGGCCTCTCAGAAAACAATACCAATAGATGATAACACCTTAGAAAACAACATGGAAGGTGAACGGGGTGAGGACGTCAGTAGGGAAGCAACCACGGAGCAGCATAGAGAAGTGGCTTCAAGCGAGGTCGAGGAAATGCAACAGGGAAACACGACGAGGGAGGGTGGCATGATCTTCACGCCACCTCCCATCTCTTCCTTGTAGAATCAATGGTGTATCCAACCATCTTTATTCCACCCAGAGCACCTTGAGCACCTTGAATTGTTGTTTGATTTGCAGGTCCAGATGGCGGACCAAGTCCACTGTGGCATCCTCATGGGTCAACGTTTGGATATGCTCTATGATGCCTTGTCCAATGCACCAACAGGGCAGAGATGCCCAACTTGTGCGCAACTTTTCGTGATGCCGGCTAAGGAAAATGCTCAGGATGGGGATGCCACCTATGATACCACCGAGTAACTTCCATGGTCTTGATTAAGATTCCAGTCTCAACTTTTAGAGTCATGTGCATGTTTCTAGGCTTTTTTTTTGCAAGACAATAATCATAGTTCAGACAAAAAAAACTCATAAGTCATGATTTCCTTCGAGAAAGACTGAAGGCAAACTTTCTTTTTTACTTAAAAAAAAAATTACATAATTATAATTTTTTATTTTATTTATATACAAATTACTCAATATATTTTATTATTTTATTTTAATAATTATTTTATTATTATTTTATTTTAATAATGTTACATTTGCATTCATTGCCGTCTTTTTTTTAACAATTAAACTTTGTAACCAATACAAAATTAAATCTTGAGAAGTCTTATCCTTGTGCGTTGAAAATGTTTGTATCATAATTCAGATATGTTTTCAAGTTTCTGATGTAATTAATTTAACATAGCATTTCTGATTTCATTCCATATGATATTTAGATTACTTCATATATAAAATATAACTTGTACAAAATCAAAATTTCTCTCACATTTAATGCAACAATAAGTATTAACAAATAAAATATAATGCAACAATAAGTATTAACAAAATAAAATATAATCTTTGTTACTTCATATATAAAATATAACTTGTACAAAATTAAAATTTCTCTAACATTTAATGCACCAAATAAATATTAACAAAATAAAATATAATCATTGTTAGTGTGAATTTAATGTCATTTAATATGTTTCGGCAAAGATTACATTTATTCAATATGGTAGGGATTAGCTATTATGCAGCTATTTTCTTTGTTAATATTATTATTAATACTTGCCAAAGCAGTTATTATAGCAATTTGTAAGGTTAAAATCCTATTAAATTGGTTAATTATATCTTAAATTATTTTTATATATTTTTTATTTAATTTTTTTTTATAAAAACAATACATTTATCTAACTTTTTTAATCACTTATAACAAATTATTCATTGGCTAAAACCAGCTTGATGTGACATTAATCCCTTGGTGTATTCAAATTTTCAAAATCTATTTGTAAGAGTTAAAAATCAATTTATAAAAAAAAAAAACTACAAATTTTATGATTAACGAGCAGGGACGGTGCTTGTTCACCCGAAATCTATCAATGAAGAAGTACAAAACTTTATATCCGTCTTGAAAGATTTTTGTTACTCCGTGTATGTCTTTGTCATTTATAATAAAAATCCATGTTTTTATATAGCAATGAAATCTTATTGCCTTGTTCAAAGCTATACGTGTAGAAATCAATTAAAATATATGGTTTCTAATCACTGCATTTTAATATATCTTCGTTGTAGTTATTCACTTTAACATGGAAAAACCTCGTTCGGGGAGAGGAGTCATTGATATAATAATTGATGTGAATGCCCGCATGTGTTATTGATGGTGGAGGCAAAGACGACTTCTGTATATTGGAAATGAACTAATAAATATTTCCATGGCAATAGTTTAATATCCATGTCTTACATATACAATGTGCTTGGATTGTTTACTTATGAAAAAATTTAAAGTGATATATATACAATGAGCTAAGGCAATGTGCGCTTTGATTGTTTACTTATGAAAAAATTGAACGTGATGTTTATTGGGAGTGTTCTTTACATATAAGATTTATCAATGGTTATGGAGAAGATATAAAATTATAAAGAAAATATTTTCCCAAATTTAATTAATTTATCATTGAAAAGATCGAAAGATTTTATGTATTCTTTCATTTAAAAAAAAAAGAAAAAATTGTATTTTTTTATAAAATTTATTTTCAATTATATGCATTTTCTATTCTTCCCAGTTATTGTTATTGTATTGAACAATGCTTTGAGGTTTTGTAGGACCTAGTATGTGTGCACTCTCTGGAGTAGAAGGGGAAAATGAAAAACATTTGTTTGTGGACAGTGTCTTTATCAAAGATATGTGGCTCAATATTTTAAAGCAGATGAAGTGTAGAGATAATTGGAAAGGAAGACAGGTAAATGATTTTTATCTAAGCTGGTTAAAAAAAAAGAAAATTCTAAAGAATTACCAAGTGTTATCTGCTGGGAGATTTGGAAACAAAGGAATCCTGTAATTTTTGGAAATAGGAATCCCAATAGGTTCAGAGTGTGTAATAGTATACTCCAGGTTATTGGAGAAACAAATAATCACAAGGTAGATAAGGGGAGAAGAACAGATAGACCACCAGTACTAGACTAGGAGTTGACAATAGGCTTCTTTGATGGAGCCTCACAAGAAAGAGCAGAAAACTGTGGGGCGGGTGCAATTATAAAATGTCCCTTTCTATGTAAATTCAGATTAAAGATGAACTGCAGAAATGGTACCAATACGAAAGGGGAAGTACTTTCCTTGTGGTGCATAATCTATTTTGCTTGCTACAAAAAGTTAAATAGGATTCAGCTAGTTGGAGACTCAAAGATTATTATAGACTGGTATACTAATAAATGTATCATTCAGGTGATCTCTCTGCATCTTTGGATGTCAAGAGTTCGAGCGCTGAGCGAGAGCTTTGATTAGATAAAAGCTTAGCACATATACAGGTTTTCTAACAAGGAAGTTGATGAGATGTCGAAAGAAGCACTTCTCCTAAAAGACGATGGCATATTTTATGTAGAAAAATATGATCGACATACTGGCAATTTTGAAAGACTAGAATTTTGAAAACTGAAAATGAAAGAAGCACTTCTCCTAAAAGAAGATGGCATATTTTATGTAGAAAAATATGATGGACATACTGGCAATTTTGAAAGACTAGAATTTTGAAAACTGAAAACGAAAGAAGCACTTCTCCTAAAAGAAGATGGCATATTTTATGTAGAAAAATATGATGGACATACTGGCAATTTTGAAAGACTAGAATTTTGAAAACTGAAAATTTGTAATGAGTGAAAACATTTTTTCATCAAATAGTTTTGATCTGGTTCTTTTCTGTGGGAAAGATGACAACTATAAAATAGTGCTATTTTTTTGTAAGATAAACATTAAACTGGTTATATGTAAGAGATAGATAGACTGTCTTAAATGGCAGTTTTAAAATGTATGCTGGAAACTTTATATTGACTAATATAAGCTTTTTTCCTCTATTAAAAAAAAAATATAGGAGTTTTTTTCCCATGTATTCGAGGTATCCATTTTGAGACCTTCATTCTATATGTTATATGCTGTATCATTGATCCTTTCACAGAATTGTACATGTGCTTTATATAAGTTAAAAAAAGCTTCTTTAATAGTCCAAATGGGTAGCAATCATCATGTGTAATTCTCTTGTGAAATCATCATGTGTAATTCTCTTGTGAAATCATAAGCTAGCTTATATACGTAGCACCCTTAAACAGAATGGCCATGAATGATACTTTCTTGTTATGATTTACTTATACATACTAGCTTACTCTGAACTATGAACTAATACAGTTTACATAGCACCCTTAAATAGAATAGTCATGAATAATACTTGCTTGTTATGATTTACTTATACATAGTAGTTTACTCTGAACTATGAACTAATACCCTAATACCATTTAAATTGATTATTCTTGTCATATTGAACGATGTTTTATTTCAAGTAACAATGAATTTTAATAATGGTTGTTCAACATATTTGAAAAATGGAATATACAATGGGATATATCTTCATTTAGCAAAACAATAATTTTCATATTCATTTAGCACAATAATAATTTTCATATTATCATTAATATTATTATTTTCATTTGAAAATAATTTAATTTTGTTTGATAATTTTCATTATCCATTTTATCTTTTAATTTGAAAATTAGTCTTGATGTAGTTTTTCTAGACCTTTAATCACATCATGGATTTATAAGCATTTGCTATTCTTCTCCATTGTTATCATATCATATTGAACAATGCTTTATTTGTTATTATTATCATATCATATTTAACAATGTTTTATTTTAGGTAACAACCAATGGAATAAAAGTTGTTTAATATATTTGAACAATGCTTTATTTTAGGTAACAACCAATAAAATAAAAGTTATTCAATATATTTGAAAAATAGAATGGAGTATATATGGGATATATACTTAATTAACACAGAATCATATTAAAGCACAATAATGAATCATATTAATTAACACAGAATCATATTAAAGCACAATAATGAATCATATTAAAGAGGTCAAGAAATTATAATATTTTTAATATTATTATATAATATTAAATTAATTTAAATTAATATAAAATTTAGCTGGTAAAATATTTATACATAATTTATATAAAAATAAAATGCTATAAAAATATTTTAGAAATTTATAATTTAAAATAAAATATTTTAAATTTTAAAAATATAGTTTAAGAAATTAAAAATATATATATATTTATTTTTAATTTATATAAAAATTTAAAATAATTAAAAAAAATTTAAATTAAAATTATTTTTTTTTTAATTTTTTACATAAACTTGACAATAAACTAAATTTAATAAATTAAAACTAAAATATTTTTGGTACAAGAAGTATCATTTAAAATAAAATTCTACAAAAGTATTTTAGAAATTCATAATTTAAAATAAGTTATTTAAAATTTTATATATTTTAAATTAAAAAAATATATTTTAAGAAATTAAAAAAAAAATATTTATTTTTAATTAATATAAATATTTAAAATAACTAAATAAACTAATACTAAAACTATATTTAAAAAAACTTAAACTAAAAGATTTTTCATTATTTACATAAACTTGAGAATAAACTAAATTTAATAAATTAAAACTAAAATATTTTGGGTACAAGAAGCATCATTTTTTACATAGACTTGACAATGAACTAAAATTAAAATATTTTTTGTAAATTTAATAAGCATTTTTTACATAAACTTGACAATAAATTAAAACTAAAATATTTTTGGGTACTAGAAAACATCATTTTTACATAAATTTGAGGTCTATCTTTAGGTAAATTAAAGTCAATTTAATTTAGAATTTAGCCTCACCATAAACTCTGTCTCACATTAGTGGAATCAATGGAGATAGCACAATTTATGGTGTCTCAAAGATTATTCCATACCAGATATGTTGACTAAGAAGGTTCCAAATATTTCTTGTCTCAAATTAGTGGAGATAGCACAATTTACCCGGTCTCAAAGATTTATTCCCTATCAAATATCTAGGTTCCAAATTTGAATCTAAATCTAGGCACCAAATATCTTACATATTGAGTAAGATGATTCCAAATTTGAATCTAAATCTAGGCACTAAATATCTTACATATTGAGTAAGATGATTCCAAATTTGAATCTAAATCTAGGCACCAAATATCTTACATCTTGAGTAAGAGGGTTCCAAATTTGAATCTAAATCTAGACACATTAGTTAAATGAATAAGTAGCAATATGAACTAATTATTTTTACTATTGTTGTGTTTTTTGTTTTTATTTATTTTTAATATATCTAGTTTTTAGTAGTTCCATATATAATTTAAATGGTCACTATTGTTGCATTTTTATTTTTTTTTATTTTTAATATATCTAGTTTTTAGTAGTTCCATATATAATTCAATGAAATGCTAGCTCTTAAGAGTCCCTTTGAATACATATTACATTATCTCTTCATGGAATATTGATAAGTTTTTTGAATACTTATTACATTACCCCTTCATGAAATATAGACCATTTTTTTATATTAATATGTGAAAATAAAGAAGACAACCGAAAAGATATATCAATAAAAAGGACAACAAAAAAGATATATCTACAACAGTAACACAATGCTAAATATATTAACATTAATTTTTTATTTTTTTTAATATATCTAGTTCTTAATAATTTCATATATAATTTAAAAGTTCACTATTGTTATTGTTATGTTTTTTGCTTTTATTTATTTTCAATATTGTTATGTTTTTTGTTTTTATTTATTTTTAATATATTTAATTTTTAATAATTTTTAGTAGTTACATATATAATTCAATAAAATACTAGCTATTAAGAAGTAGTTCCCTTTGACTAAGTACTACA
Source organism: Picea glauca (assembly GCA_000966675.3). Taxonomy (NCBI): domain Eukaryota; kingdom Viridiplantae; phylum Streptophyta; class Pinopsida; order Pinales; family Pinaceae; genus Picea; species Picea glauca. The sequence goes on along the minus strand of JZKD02S1591667.1, from coordinate 320,503 downwards.
TTATCGCTTCATGGAATATAGATCAGTTATTTATGTCAATGTGCGAAAATAAAAAGAACAACAAAAAAGATACATCTACAACAGAAATACAATGCTAAATATATTAACGTTAATATCTCGTTTTCTTGAGCACAAGAACAAAGTTCTACGAGGCTACTACTTGCATGAACATATATTTCTTATAACCATTCTTGGCTCTCTTTTCATCATATAAAGAAATATTTTAAATGTTTCTTTACATTATCTTATAATGTTTTGTGGTGTTTCTTATATGAAATGGTTAGGTTGTTATTTAAATTCTTTTTCAAATAGTTCTTTGGTTACGAACCTTATATAGTTCTCTAGTTAAGAACCTTATACTTGTTGAGTTGGTAATGTTTTGTGGTGTTTGTTATATGAAATGGTTAGGTTGTTATTTAAATTCCTTTTCAAATAGTTCTTTGGTTTCGAACCTTATATAGTTCTCTAATTAAGAACCCTATACTTGTTGAGTTGGTAATGTTTTGTGGTGTGTCTTATATGAAATGGTTAGGTTGTTATTTAAATTTCTTTTTAAATAGTTCTTTAGTTACGAACTTTATATAGTTCTCTAGTTAAGAACCTTATACTTGTTGAGTTGGTGTATTCCAGTTTATGGTTGCATGTATATTATATATATATATATATATATAAAAGAAACATTTTTTTTGTTCTTTTGAAATATTAACTTTAAAAGGAAATAATTAGGTAGAACAATATAAAATAAAGCTTGTTATTTCTCAATTGTGTATAAGAAAAAAAATAATTGTTTATATTCCTATGATCTACCCAAGAAGGCGATCTACAGGAGAAGGTGACCACGCAATCCATAGCTCAGCTTCTGACCAAAAACTCTCCTCATGGGTGCAAATCTAAACAAGGGAGCACCATTAGTTTGGGTGACCAAGCAAATGGGGATCCAAGCCGAGGTGACCCGACAGTGGCCAAGAGGTTTTGGCAATCTCAGAGTGACCTCCAGGGATTAGTGGGAGAAGCACAGTGCAACCATGGAAGAGGGCGCACTCACTTCATTCCCACAAAGAAGAAACCAGCAAGGGCACAAACCCTAGTTGGTGCGCCCTCCCTTATGCCTAGGAAAACTCAAAGGAAATGATTTTCTCCCTAAGAGAGTGTCTAGATAATGATATAAGCTTGCCCTTAGAGGTGGAATCATGACAAACAGAGTCACCAACATGCAGCCATGAAGGAAGGTGCACTAGTTATTCTTGAGAAAACCCTAAAAACGAAATTGTCATGAATGTAAAATGCAAACTCAGAAAAGAAAGAAACCAAGACACATAGCTTCAAAAGAAGAGGTAAGAATACTTTATTTGAGTCCTCGTTCACCTTATATACCAAGGGAACCATTTATTTTACATATTTTTAATTCATCATCAAAAGGTGAAGAAGTGTTGCGCCTAGGTGATTGACTTGTGCGCCCCAGGTGAGCATTCCCCTAGGTGGCATCCTTGGACCAATTCCTCCCTGTTTAGATCTGGAATCATCTTGGCTTCCATGAGAAGATGTAGAAACTTGTTGTGCAATACATCAATTGTGATCCACTTTACCTGAGCTGGAGTTTGGCCTTAGCAGGCTACTAGATATGAAGTGTAAGTCTGGTGTCTTGTAGAGCTACTTCGAGTGTCTAATATGGTTTCTTTCACTAATGGGAGTTGGAAATCAGGAATGTTGTCCACTGGATGAGTGATGGTGACTGGTTCTTCCAAGAGGGAATGCTCAAACAAATTTAAATGATTTATGATGCATGAGCATCTTTGGCAAGCGCACAGAGACGGGACCACTCAACACATGAGAGTTCTTCCAGAACTTCAACGTGGGCAGTTACAACTGATTTTAGAATCTACCTCCACACACCATTGGAATTCACCTTTGGAGGCACATTTGAACAGGTGTTGAATTTTACCCTTTGATGCAAGTTTTGAAATTGTAAATAGAGCAAGAGTTTCCACTTCGGCTCTGGAATGCGAATGAACTAAGATAGTGTAGGATGAATTTTAGAATAGGCAAGTAGCCAAGGGAAACCCTAGAAACATTTTTGAGTTATGTAGAAGTTGGTACACCCATTTAGTAAGGAGAGATGGAATTCAGAGAGAAATTAGTTATAAGAGAGAACTGCGAGTTAGTAGGAGTTCTCAGTGTTTTGAGTTATTGTAATTTTGAATGTATTTTGTAGCCATCAGGCACTTGTGAATATAACAGAATGGAAAATTGATCCAAATGTATGGTGTGTGGACTATGTGCATTTTTCTATCATTTTTGTTTACATGAACAAGTGGATGGAACTGGGAGTTCTGCCAGTTTCAATTGTTTCTCTTCATTGGAAGATCTGCAAGGTGTGCATCGACCCAAAGAGGAACATAAGGAGATCAGGAGGAATTTCTCTACAAGAAATACCATGGATCTATGTTATCAAAATCCATTAGACGCAAGGAGTGCATGAAAAATTGAAGTCTGAACTAGACAAAGCTGAGGAGGGATAACGCTTCAGAAAGTGTTATTGAGATCTAGGGACTCATTCCCTAGAAGAAGTGAAGATGGAGTCTTCGAAGACTTACAAAATCTTCTAAGTCTGAAGCGAGCAAAAGCTCAGGAAGAAGAACATCGTCGAGCGTTGGATCCTGGTGGAAAATCCCATGGACCATCCGATTTTAGGAAGGAGTATAGGCTTTAAAGTTGCGTAGATCTAGGAGGGGAGATCCCGGAGATATGGACAGATGGTGGAGATTCCTCGAGGACAAACATCGAAACCCCGCAAGTCATTGGATCAGGTGGAGCTACGAGGAGGTTAGAGACGAGGGCCTTTTGATGTCCAAAGCTCAAGAGGGATAGTGACCATCAATCATAGATAGATCTGGACCGTTGGTTCATTTCAGGATTTCGGGTACCACGAGTCAGAAAGACAGAGATCCTTGTCTTTCAGAATCTCGAACCATGAAATAGCGAAATCGCGATTCGACCAGAATCGTCGATCCCAGGGATCATTGTGAGCCGTTGATCGAACGCCGGGATATTTCATCATTTCGACAACCGGGGGTTCGAAGAGCAAGGGACATGACGTTTGACTTGTGAAGTCCCAGTCCTTGATATTTCGGCATTTCAGCAATTTTGAGGACAAGGAGTTGGGGATTTTTGCATCGAAAACCCCGAAGTCACAAAATGCGACGTGTATTTGGAGTACCCTTTCGGGGTTTGGCATTTTGGAATTTTGGTAACCGGGGGTTCCAAGGGGTAGAGATATCCCTTGAACCCAGATTTCCTAAAATCGTGAAACCCGAAATCGTGATTCACGAAAGGCTGGAAGGATAAGTGTGTGGTCACTGCTCTTGGTTGTGTGTTGTGGGAGCTCACGTTGGGTGCTTGGAAAAGCCAACTGAGCATTAGTGGAGGGACCTATGTGTTCATTTGAAGGATTCCATTTTGGAACCAGAAGAGCCATTTCGGCTCTAGAATCAAAAGATCCTGACCGGGAGGTCACGAAGCCCTTAAGAGGGATAGGGGGTCTGCATTAGGTGGTATTAGAGAATAAGTTTTTATTCTATATACTTCAGGCAAAGGAGGAAAATAAGGAGACAGAGAACTCAAAGCTGTACTCTGTGTGTGATAGATAGTCAACATAATGTCGCCAAGAAGACGAGAGATGACTTTAGCCAACCGTGTTGTAGAGAGGGAGATGCGAGAGCTTCGCACCTGAATGGAGACAATGGAAGAAACACAGAGAAGAGAACCTATTGTTGGGGATGTCAGTGATGCAGAAAGTGAAGAGGTTTAGGTTGAAGAAGCTGCAGGAGAGGATGCTGCAAAAGAATGTTTGTTGAGAGAAGTTGTCAGATTGGGAGGTAGAGCTAAGATAGAGGTCCCCATATATGAGGGAAATCTAGATGCTAAAGAACTGTTGGACTGGATAAGGTCCATGGACAAACACTTCGACTATGAATATGTCGATGAGGAGAAGAAGGTGAAGCAGGTAGTCACCTAGCTAAAGGGGCATGCAACACTATGGTGGGACGAACTGCAGGCTGAGAGGAGAAGTAAAGGGAAACAGAGGATAAAGAGTTGGGACATGATGGTAGCCAAATTGAAGGCTAATTTCATACCCAATGACTACCAAATCAATCTATTCAGGAAGCTACAGAACCTGAGATAGAAAGTGCCGACAGTCAAGGAGTACACCGAGGAGTTCTACCGGCTGAACATCAGAACTGGACATAGGGAGAGAGACGAAGAAAGAGTCGTCGGATATATAAATGGCTTCAGATATGAAATCTAGGATGATATTAGCATTATGTTAGTGAGGACTATGAAAGATGCTTATTAGTTTGTGCTTAAGGCAAAGGAGAAGCTGGCCAGAAAACATAACCAGTGAGGAAGAGGTAAAGGCTTGGTCCCAAGCAAAAGTAATGGATTTAACCATGACAGAGCACATCAGTCTAAGGACGAGGCTAAGAAACTACACAATCACTCAGAATGAGGAGGAAGTTCATGAGGAAGACAGAATGGTGGAAGAAACTCTTCTAGAGGAAGAGGCAGAGGAGGAGTAAGGAGCTATAATTGTGGAAAGATAGGGCACATGTCTTGGGAATGTCCTGAGAAGAAGAAGGAAGGAGGAGTAGCTCACATTTTAGAAGCACGGTGAAGAGATTTTGAAGAAGAAAGAGCAGAGGATTGAGCATCCCTGATGTTGAGAAAAGTTCTCTAAAAACTAGAGCCAGAAATTGAAAAGCTAGTGCAAAGAAACAATCTCTTCAAGACAACTTGCAAGACTAAGGATAAAGTATGCAAGGTGATCATTGATAGTGGGAGTACTGAGAACCTAGCATCCATAGAGATGGTGGAGAAATTGGAGTTGAATACAACTACACATCCAAGGCCATACAAAGTCTCATGGCTACAAAAAGGACACCAGGTAATGATCACTAAACAATGCCTGGTTGAAATTAAAATAGGAGGATATAAAGATGAAATCCCATGTGATGTAATTCCCGTGGATGTATGCCACATTTTTTTGGGAAGACCATGGCAGTTTGACAGAAATTTCATTCAAAATGGAAGGAGGAATACATATACATTAGACAAGAATGGTAGGAACCATATGTTGTTGCCAATGGAGGAGAAGAGAGCGAAAGGAGAAGCCAGCACAAGCATACTTCTCATGAGTGGGAAGGAAATCCTAAAATAATTCAAGGAAGAACAGGAGATGTAGTTCATTGTGGTGAGGAATCCCAGAGTCATCCTTACGAGTACATCAGTGGATGATTTACCTGAAGAAGTTTAGGAGCCGCTGGATAACATTGTTGATATAGTGGTGGATGAGCTTCCAAACTCATTACCGCCCATCAGGAGTATCAGTGATCATATAGACTCGATACCAGGAGCAAGCCTACCAAAAAAAGTAGCATAAAGATTAAAACCTCGAGAGAATGAGGAAGTGAGGAACCAAGTCCAAGATTTTTTGGATAAGGGTTTGAAATGTTGAGCCCATGCGCAATACCAACTGTGTTAAGCCCAAAGAAAGATGGAGGATGGAGAATGTTCATAGACTCGAGAGCCATCAACAAGATCACCATCAGGTACAGATTTCCTTTACCAAGAATGGATGACTTAATGGATTGCTTAAGTGGATAAAATTTCTTTTCTAAGATAGATTTGAAAAGTGGATATCACCAGATCAGGATGAGAGAAGGTGATGAATGAAAAATAGCCTTTAAGATGAATGAAGGTCTGTATGAGTGGTTGGTTATGCCATTTGTCTTAATGAATTCCCCAATAACTTTTATGAGACTGATGAACGAAATTCTAAAAGATTTCATTGGTAAGTTCATGGTTGTATATCTGGACGATATATTGATTTTTAGAAAGACTAAAGAAGAGCATTTGAGGCACCTAACGCTAGTAATGAGGAGGCTACAACAGGAGAAGCTATTGATCGATTTGAAGAAGTCCTCTTTTATGAAGACATAGCTCATTTACTTGGGTTTTGTGATATCTTAGAATGAATTGAAGATGGATCCAGAAAAGGTGAAAGAGACCAGGGAATGGTTGTCACCAAGGAGCATGTTCGAGGTAAGGATCTTTCATGGTTTAGAAAGTTTCTACAGAAAGTTCATTAGAGACTTCAGTGAAATTTGTGCAACAATGATGGATACAGTGAAGAAGTGGCACAAGTCTTTTAAATGGACAGAGGAGGATGAAAGGAGCTTCAATATACTGAAGGAGAAGATAACAAAATGACCAATTCTGATCTTGTCGAATTTTGGGAAGACATTTCAGGTAAGATGTGACACAAGTGGAGTTGCAATAGGATAAGTTTTGAGTCAAGATAATAGACCTAAGACTAAGAGGAAATACTCCACATATGATAAGAAGTTCTATGCCATAATTCAAGCATTGAATAAATGGAGGCATTATCTTGTCTCGCAAGAGTTTGTCTTGTACAACGATAACCAAGCTTTACAATTCATAACCCGATAAGAAAAAAATGAATCAAAGGCATGCAAAATGGGTTGAATTTATGCAAAATTTTACTTTTGTCATAAAACATATTGCTAGGAATACTAACAAAGTTGTTGATGTGTTAAGAAGGATATGTTTAATTTTGCAAGAATTCTAGGTGGAGACCTTGGGGTTTGAACACCTTAAGGATATGTATTGTGATGATACAGATTTCAAGGAGACCTACGAAGCATGTACAAGCCCTTTACTGAGAGATAGAAGTCAGTGGACAGAGTATATGGTTCAGGAAGGATTGTTGTTCAAAGGAAATCAATTGTGCATACCAAGATGCTCAATGAGGGACAATCTTTTAAAGGAGAAGCATAGTGAAGGATTGGTTGGACATTTCAGTCATGATAAAACATTTGCACAGTTGAGAAGTTCATACTATTAGCCAGGTATGAGAACATAGGTGATAAATTTTGTGAACAGATGTAGGATCTGCCAACATGCAAATGGGAAAATACAAAACACTGGATTGTATCAACCATTGCCAATATCAGAGAGGCCCTGGGATGAAATAAGAATGGATTTCATGTTGGGATTGCCAAGAACACAAAGGGGATTCGATTCCATATTTGTTGTGGTAGATAGGTTTTCAAAGATGGAACATTTCATCCCATGCCAGAAGACTAGTGATGCAACACATGTTGCAAATCTGTTTTTCAGAGAAGTTGTGAGACTTCGCGGTCTACCAAGGAGCATTGTCTCAAACAGAGACACTAAATTTGTTGGTCACTTTTGGAGGATGTTGTGGAAGAAGATGGTGACAGATTTTTCCTTCAGCTCAACTTATCACCCTCAGACAAATGGGTAGACTGAGGTGGTAAATAGAAGTTTGGGAAACTTATTAAGAAGTTTGGTTACTGAACACCATAACCAGTGGGATCATATTCTGCCACAAGCAGAATTTGCATTCAATGACTCACCAAACAGAAGCATTGGAAGGATCCCATTCTAAATACTCTATGGAATGCAACCCAGGGGAGTGTCAGAGTTAAGGGACTTGGAACAGGGAGAGATCAGAAGCGCTGGAGCAGAGGATTTTGTTGTTGAAATGAAGAAACTCCATAGTCAGATCAAAGAACAATTACAGAGTTCTAACCAGAAATACAAACACAGAGTTGATCAACATCACAGGGAACTTTAATTTGAAGTGGGAGATCAAGTTTTAGCATGTCTCAGGAAGGAAATGTTCCCTAGGGGAACATATAACAAATTGAAGATGATGAAGATAGGACCCTATAAGATCTTGAGGAAGTTTTATGCAAACACCTATGAGATCAAGCTTCCAGATGGTGTGGGAATTTCACCCATATTCAATGTCTTAGACCTGTACCCTTACAGGAAAGACGACACAAAAGGATTAGAATATCAAGGAAAGATTCAGTGGGAGAAGAAGATGCCTGTGGCAGAGAAGCTACATATGGAGAAGATTTTGGATCAAAGGATTGGCAAGAAGACCAGGAGGAAGAATTATTTTGAGTATCTGGTCAAATGGAAGGGATGCCCAATAGAATATGCCAGTTGGGAAAACGAAGCTGCTATCCAAAAGTAGGGAATGTCAGTAGAGGAGCTCATGGACATGGGTCCATGAATTTTTTTCAAGGGGAATATGATGCAGGAGCATCATTGGAAAGCGTAGAAAGGCAGGACCACTTAACACATGAGATTTCTTCCAGAACTTCAACGTGGGTAGTTACAACCAATTTCAGAATTCGCCTCCCCTCAGTGCCAGAATTCACCTTTGGAGGCACGCTTGAACCGATGCCAAATTTTACCCTTTGAGGCAAGTTTTGAAATTGTAAATAGAGCAGGAGTTTCCACTTCGGATATGGAATGTGACTTAACTAAGATAGCATAGGATGAATTTTAGAGTAGGAAAGTAGCTAGGGGAAACCCTAGAAACATTTTTGAGTTATGTATAAGTTGGTACACCCAGTTAGTAAGGAGAGCTGGAATATAGAAAGAAATTAGTTGTAAGAGATAACTGCGAGTTAGTAGGAGATCTCAATGTTTTGAGTTTCTATAATTTTGAATGTATTATGTAGCCATCGGGCACTTGTGAATATAAAAGAATGGAAAATTGATCCAAATGTATGGTGTGTGGACTGGGTGCATTTTCCTGTCATTTCTGTTTACATGAACAAGTGGATGGAACTGTGAGTTTTTCCAGTTTCAATTGTTTCTCTTCATTGGAAGCTCTACAAGGTGTGCATTGAGCCAGAGAGGAACGTTAGGAGATCAGGAGGAATTTCTCTGTGAGAAATATCATGGATCTGAGTTATTGAAATCCCTCAGACGCATGGAGTGTGTAGGAAACCGAATTCTGAACCAAAAAAGGCTCAGGAGGGATAATGCTTCGAAAAGTGTTATCGAGATCTAGGAACCCATTCCATGGAAGAAGTGAAGACTGAGTCTTTGAAGACTTATAAAATCTTCTAAGTCTGAAGAGAGGAAAACCTTAGGTGGAAGAACGTCATCGAGTGTTGGATCATGGTGGAAAATCCCTTGGACTATTCGATTTGAGGAAGGAGCGTGGGCTTTAACACTCTGTAGATCCAGGAGGGGAGATCCCGAAGATCTAGATAGACAGTGGAGAGTCCTCGAGGAGAAATGGTGAAACCTAGCAAGCCATTGGATCAGGTGGAGCTATGAGGAGGTTAGCGGTGAGGGCCCTTTGATGTCCAAATCTCAGGAGGGACAGTGACCATCAATCACAGACATATCTGGACCATTGGTCCATTTCGGTTTTTCGGGTACCGTGAGTTGGAAAGACAAAGATCCTTGTCTTTCAGAATCCCGAAACAAAAAATCGCGAAATCACAATTCGACCAAAATCATCGATCTCAGGGATCAGTGTGAGCCATTGATCGAATGCCAGTATATTTCGACATTTCGGCAACCAGGGGTTTGAAGAGAAAGGGATGGGACACTTTACTTGTGAAGTCCCAGTCCCCTATATTTCAGGATTTCGGCAATTCCGAGGACAAGGAGTCAAGGCGTTTTGTGTCAAAAACCCTGAAGTCATGAAACGCGACGTGTATTTGTAGTACCCTTTCGGGGTTTGGAATTTCAGCATTTCGGCAACCAGGGGTTTGAAGGAGTAGAGATATCCCTTGAACCCAGATTTCCCAAAATCATGAAACCTGAAATCGCAATTCATGAAAGGCGGGAAGGATATGTGTTCTGTGGGAGCTCATGCTGGGTGCTTGGAAAAGCAAATTGAGCATTAGTGGAGGGACCTGTGTGTTCATTTGAAGGATTCCAGTTTGGAACCAGAAGATCCATTTGGGCTCTTGAATTAGAAGATCCTTACCGGGAGGTCACGCAGCCTTTAAGAGGGATAGGGGGTCTGCATCAATTTACATTAATGACGTTGTGGATTCCAAGTTGGCGTGGAAGATCCAACCTATATGCATTTTCTCCAATCTTTTTTATTATTGTATACAGACCATATCTTATTGGAAGAAGCTTGTGATGGTGGCCTTTGAAGCACTTCTTATCCAAGTGTAACTAGACTTGATCCCTTGGTTGAAAGGACATGAAGGTTCTTTGTTTTTCATGGTTCTTCTTGGCATGATCTTGGGTTTCTTTGAGTGCTAATGTGACCTCATTGTGGCGTTGTGCAATTTCTTGGAGAAATTGTTGAGCTGAAAGTTGTTCCTGTTGTTGATGGAAGATACCTTGAGGAGCCCAACTGAGTGGGATCTCGGTTGGAGATGTTGGTTGGAAGCCCAAGAAGACTTCAAAAGGTGAAAATCTTGTAGAGGAATGTTTTTCCTTGTTGTAGGTATGTTGGAGAACGTGCAAGTAATTGTCCTATTGTTTGTTGCACCCAAAGTGAGTTCGGAGAGCATGTACCAAGACTCTATTGACAACCTCTATTTGGACATCCATTTGAGGATGGAATGCAGTAGAAAACTTGAGGTGGCACCCCAATAACGCCCATATGGTCTTCCAAAATGTATCGAGGAAGCGAGAATCTCTGTTTGATATGATACTTCTTGGGAGGCCAAAATGGGGCCAGACATGGTGGAAGTAGAGTTCCGCAGTTTGCGCTGCTATAGTAGTCTTTGTGCATGGGATAAAAAGTGCCATTTTGCTGAGGCGACATACCACTACCCAGATTGCATCATGTTTCTTTTGGGTTTTTGGAAGTCCACTAAGGAATTCCATTGATATTGACTCCCAAGGCCGAGAAGGAAGAGGAAGTAGTTGATACAACCCATGCTTCCGGTTGGATGGCTTGGATTGTGATCATAAGGCACAAGCTCTGATAAATGTTTCAAATTGAGGCTTCATGGAAGGCCAGTGAAAATAGCATTGCAGATCTTGGGTGGTCTTTGTGGTCCCGAAGTGGCCCCCATAGGCTGAAGCATATGCCTCCTTGATGAGCAAGAGGTGGTCTTCTGAGTGTGGAACACATAACAAATTCAACTTATATAGCCACCCATCCTGAATAGTGTAGTCTAGGAAAGGGGTCTGATTGATCATTGTGGGACTTTGCAAAGCTTCCCAAATCTCTCAAAAGTTGGTGTGAGTAGCATATTGAACTTTCCATGTGTCATAAGTAGCACAACGTACTTCTAGAATGGAAAGAACTAGAGTGGGAGGTCGACTTAGAAATTCAACCATTTTATTAGAAGTGCCTTTCTTATATCTGATGACTAAGTGAAATTGTTGAATGTAGGAGGCCCATTTAAGGTGTCTTTGTTCGTGAATTTTCAATTGAGAGTTGATGAAAATCAAAGGGTGGTGGTTGGTATGCAGAATGGTTTCTTTACCCAACAAATAATTCCTCCATTGTTTGAGTGCTTGCACCAAACTATAAAACTCCTTGTCATAGGTATTATAATTTTTCTTTGCCTCGGGAAAGGTTTCAGAGTGGTAAGCAATGGGGTGTCCTCCTTGTTTAAGTATGACACCAATAGCATATTGTGAGGCATCAGACTCAATCTCAAAGGGTTGGGAGAGTTCTAGCAGATGTAAAACAAGAGATGAGCAGAGGGAATCTTTGAGATGAGAAAAGTGAGTAGTTTCTTCTTTAGTCCAGATGAATGTAGAAGATGTATTTGAGAGTTGATGCAAAAGTCAAGCAAGATTTGAAAAATAGGGAATGAACTTACAATAGAAATTGATGCCACCCAAAAATCTTTTGAACTCCTTAGATGAAGAAGGTAGAGGCCATTGTTTCAATGCTTGGATACGTTATAGATCTGGTTGAATACCCTCTGAGATGAACACAAATCCGAGATAGGGAACTGAAGTCTAACCAAAATATGACTTCTTCTCTTTGACTTGCAACTTGTGTTCTTGGAGAATTTGGAGAACTTGTCATACATGTTGCATGTGAGTGTCCCATGTCTGACTGAAGATGAGAATGTCATCTAAGTAGATGACCAAAAATCGACCCAAATGCATTATGAAGATGTCATTGATGAGCCTCATGAAAGTGGTTTTGGCGTTGGTTAGACCAAAAGGCATGACTTTCCACTCAAAAACACCAAATTTGGTCTTGAACGTTGTTTTCCAAACATCATGTGGGTTCATTCGAACTTGATGGTAGCCGACTGTCAAATCCAATTTAGTAAACCACTTAGCTCCTTGGAGGGTATCGAGTAGTTCCTGAATCTAGGGAAGGGGGTAACAATTTTTATTGTGGCTTTGTTCAAGGCTTGATAATCAGTGACAAGGCACATTTCTGAGGTATCTCGTTTAGGGATGACAAAGGCGGCAGAAGCACAGGGAGAAGATGAAGGTTGGATGCTGCCAAATTTCATGAGTTTAGTCAATTGTCTTTCCATTTCCTTTATTTTTGTTGGGGCCAACCGGTAAGTAGGGGCATTAGGTAAGGTAAACCCAAGGATGATATCATTGGAATGATGAATGTGGTGGGAGGGGGGAAGACCCTCTGGAGATTGAAATAATTTTGCAAACTCGTGGAGGAGGGGAATCATAGTTTTAGGAGCAGGGTGCATGGTATTTTTTGGTGTTATTGGGTGCACCAAATAGAGAGAGAAACATTATTTTAAGTGTACATGTGGGATTTGTTCTTTGGTAGAAGGGGGTTTGGGTTTTGCTAAAGTTAAGATATAAGTGTGGTCTTCTTTAGTAATTTTGTACTGGAGGGATTTAGATAGATAGATAACATTTCTTTGGGTTTGGTATGGGATACCGAATAGAAAATATACACAATCCAAGGGGGAGACATCATGAAGGATAGTATCTTTGAATTGGCCTATGGCGAAAGTGACCAGAAAATGCTTGGAAACTAGGAGGCGAGGGCCATCCTCCTGTACACATCTGAGTTGATAGGGTTGTGGATGTGGAGTAGTGACAAGATTAGGGAGGTTGACAAGGGCTTGAGACACCAAGATTTTTTAGCTTCCATTGTCCATAATCAGTAAAGCTAAGGTGTTTTTGATTTGGCAGTTATGGGTGAAGAGGGATTGGGTGGATGCGTTCAAATACTCCTAGGTCATTAGAATCAATGAGGGATCTACTTTTGTGGGATTGTCCAGAGGAACTTCTTCAGTATATTCTACTTGGGAAGGCACAATGAGCTCAATGAGTAGAGTTTTGTTGGTTTTTATATTTTGGAGGATTCGACAATCTGATGAATTATGTGAAGTATTTTTGTTGAATGAGCACCAGGGTGTCCTTGTATTTGTATTGGGTGTGGGGTTTTGACTCTGAGGAGGTGGAAAAAGGGCTAAGGTATGGGATCTGGATGGTTGTGAGGTGGGGGGTTGGTGTAAGGGAGAGAATGAGGAATACGACCTCTAGGAGATACTTTCCTTTCTATAACCAAATATCTCTAAAATGTTTTATCTAAAGTTGGGTTTTCAAACAACTCTACTTCTCGACATAATTGAATTAATAAACTAGCCACAAATTTTAATATGAGTACCTCTTCTGAATATAGAACATGAAGTAAGAGGTGCATCTTGCATAATAAGTCTATGTAGCCTTGAACTCCTTGTGAAGGGAGATGTCAAAGTTGGTTCCATTTGATCCATAATGTGACATCCCCTAGAATAAAATATTTTTGGAAATTTAAATTTCTGAAAATTTATTTCGTTTTTAGTAAATTCGAATTTGGAAATTTTTTGCCATTTATGGAAATTCCAAATTTCGAATTTGTTATTTGTAATAAATTATTATGATTGTTGGGAAGAGATCTAATTTGACCCAACTAACTATTTGACAATGACACTTGTTTAAAAACAGAATATTTTATATTGATTACAGGAGGACAAATGGAACAACCATGTTAAAAGTAGTTGACCATGACTCCATGAGTGGGGAACATGTTGGAACTACCCCTAGGCTGATTTTTACAAGTGGAAAATTAGTGATTTGGCCATTGGCAGCCCCTGAAAATCAGGGATTTAGGAAGCTGTGAAAATTCCCAAGGGAGGGAAAAAAGACCTAGGCAATTAATAAATAAGCATATGTGAGGAGGCAGGACGCTGCCAAGTATGCTGGGAAAGAGACTATGGATTTTTTGTCCTTCCTATTATGAACACTGAATGAGTGTGAGGCAAGGGGAAGCTATTGAATTGAAGGACATTGTTGAAGAGGGATTTCCAAGTTCGCCCTCATGGACTCATGGTCAGGCTAGGGGGTGAACCATGCAAGTGATCTTGGCTGCTCGGTTCTACGGTTGGGAGGAACATGCTTGTTCCCTTTGTTTTCCTACAAGTTTAGTTCAGATATGATACTCTAATCCTTATATGTCTGAATGATTTTATATCTAATGTACTGTGCATGTTAAATCTAAACTAAAATGGTTTCTAGTATTTGTTTTAATGATCATATAATTGTTGTAAGTCATTACTGTATCTAAATTTTAGTATTTCTACCTCTGTGGAATGAATTGGTTATTGATATAGTGGAATCCTTAAAGTTGGTTTGCATTCAATAGCCTAGACAAAGGTTGTTCGATTTCATGAAATATACAGTCCACTTTACTATCGAATAGTTTACATATCAATTATGGAATCATTCCCTAGTAACCTCTACTATAGATTTAGAACCTGTACATAAATATAAAATATATGATATCCTTATAGAATTCAACGATTAGAATGTAGGATTTAAATATGGAAATGTTTCCTGAAATTAAAACATTAAGTAGAATCGAATATGTATCAATGAACAAACAAGTCTATTACAAGCATATATATTTCATTCTGCAATTTTAATTCCTAAACAGAATCACATAAATAGTCGAACTAGGATAGAACTAGAATAATGAAGCATATGGGAATGAACACAATCAAAGGATCAAGACTACTCTAAACTTAACGATATATTCATGCTAGGATCATACTACAAAAAAGAGAATAAATGATTTTGTTGATACAATATCAACATATGACACATCTTACATATGATGAGCGCAGAGAGAAACAAATAATTTTATGGTTGTAGCATTACCATTTAGGATATCTATTAAATTTTCTTCTCATTTTACAGAAAGTTATTTTAAGAGATTACATAGTAATGCAATCTATTCTGAAGATGCAATCATTCGAAAGACAAGAATTTACAATACGCAGAGAGTAGGAGATGTGATACCTCGCCTCTGAACGATCCTCGTTGGTGTAAATTCCAAATAAGAATTGTGTTAACAAGAGACTAATCATACAAACATTAATAAAGTCAAGAAATGATGGCTATTATAACTGTTTAAAAGATTTCCAAATACTTTAAATTATAGAAGTAATGTACAGAATGTTGAGGATAAGTTATTTCCAAGTAGAAAAATAATATTCCTCCATTACTAAGCTTAACATATTTAAGAGTTTTCCCAACTGTAAACTTAGATTTGTTTCCGCCAATTTCTAGGATTAGCATATCTGTCATTTCCCTACATCATGCTCAACTCTTTACATCTCCTTAAATGGAACTTTAACAAAAAAGCAAAAGGGATTTAACCCTCAGACATCCGACACAGGGAATCAAAGCATGAGTAATGTTACTTTTAACAATAGAAAGCTAAAAATAGAATCATGACCTCCATGCTTTGAATTAAGAAGCAAGTTGAGAGCCACATTTCAGAACCCAAGTACCTTTTTCATAATGAGTAGAGGTCGGATACTTGTGCTGTGAAATGGGCATACCTGTATTTGGCCATCATGGAAAACATTAGTAAAGTATAGAGTAGGACTTTAAATATAGAATCGAAAGGGTAAAATTGATAACCACGGTTATGCCGTAATACTTAAGTTAGGGGTCTAAACATCGCACCCTCCAATTGCCATTCCTTGCCTTGTAATCAACCCTAACTGAGGGGAGGACGGTCCCTGGAACTTCTGGTGGGTACCCTCGCAACAGATAGAGTCCCACCATTAATACATAGAAATCCATGTATACAGGATTTAACAATTTCTTTGAAAGATAAAATAGCATTGTGAATTCAAGAGTTAAATCTTTTATTAAAAATCCTTTATGAACAGAAAATGAAGAACATAAGGAATGACATCATAGTCAATAGAAGTTATCGTGGAAAGTACCCTAACTTATTAAGAGATAAACTCCCGGTAGACCACCACCACACTACAATAATATGCATCAGTCACAAAGGAGAAATAGATACATTAAGGTTCTAGCTTGACCCTTTTTCCAGGAGTCTTTACACGATGTAAGGATAAACTCTTATGAACTACTCTGAGTGTTCCCAAATACAGTTGCTAGTCAAAGGGTAAACAAAAGGAATGAACCAGAAATAAACCCATGGGACACAAACAGTGGATGCGAAGTATGACTCTAAGTTCACAGAGGTAAAGAGTAGTGACTCTCCGATATAGTGAGAAACCTCTTCTACAGTTGATACCAAAATAAAAAAGGAAATGCGTAGACTCTGCACATAACTATTGGAAGTAAAGAGGGTCTTTAAATTCACAGTAAAGGTTACATGAAGCAAAGTCTTTCTTGTATAAAAACCAAACAATGAACTATGTTTTGAGCTTGAGATACGACAATTCCCTTAAAAAAAAAAACTTACCAGGTAGTCGGATGTTGCCATCAACTTCACCAAGTTTACCCACAGAGAATGTAGCCTTTCCTTGTGGAGGAATGCGTAATAAATAACCCTCTCCTTCAGAGTCACAAGGGCAGAAGAGAGACCACCAAAACCTAAGAGGGACGAGTACCACTCTTTACATCATTGGAGGTACATTCCATGCACTAGGGCAAAGTTGGTGCACCAGGATTGGGAAGAATAGGAGGGAGAGTCATCGAGACTGATGTTTAAGAGGACCCTAATTAAGTTCATGATAGGCCCTTAACTCCTCTTGAAAAATACATCCATCTCCCTTAATGCTGAAGTTAATAACAGTAAATCCAAGACTGTCCAGTGAAATTGTTCGGTCGCTAAACTTTTGTCATTGAAGTTATCTTTTCGTTACTCCAACAAGAAGAGGAGGGTTAGTTAGTTTAGTTATGTAGAGAATGGTGTGGAATTGGTCGAGGTTCAATTTGTTATGGTGGAGATGAGTTGTAACATAACTAAAATGAAGCCATCAAAGAAAACACATTGAAACCACTCCTAAACCATCATTAATATCCTTAAACCCATTCATGTCATGTACTACATTCAGGACTTGAATTCTGATGTTGACACAGCTAGGTAAGAGTACAAGAATTTAACTCCTAGGGATATAAACTTATGCACAAAATCCAATTAGCCCGATTCTATTAAACAAGGGAACTGAAATTTGAATCCTATTGTATAGGTAGATATGTGTATTGTATTACAAACCATATAGTAACATATGAGTTAGAAAAAAAAATACTTGTATTCGATGGTAACCTCTCCTAAGTGTTAAGCTAGTATGGTATAAGGTTATGCAAAGAAAAAACAAAATGTAAGTACCCTTCTCTTCGGTAATGCCTGGAAACGTATTGAAAAAGGTTTATAGGATATAGATCCAAGAATCCACCATTTCACCATTGGTTTGCCCAGCAAATTTGGGTAGTTGGATTCAAGTGTCCAACCAGAAGGGATCTGGATTGTTTTGTTGTTGCATTATGAGCAATGCATTGAGGACAGAGGAAAGATCTTGGATGGGATTTGATGTGTTGGAATATGAGTTGAATTCCAAAGGATATTTCGTGGAGGCATTATGAGTCCAACTGAAGAGAAAAGGTGCCCCTAGGTTTCAATGTTGAATAAAGGACTCTATTTTGAGAACAGAGGACTCAAATCCATGAAGCAACGGAGCTTTGTAAAACCCTGTTTCCCCCAAATTTGTAATTAATCCTAATACATGAATTACCATGCTAAAGCACGATGAAAATGTAAATAACACTATGAATTTATATTACAGAACTGCTGAGAGGGGATG
>JZKD02S1591667.1:279209-294892 GCA_000966675.3 Picea glauca | reverse complement strand
GACGCGTGGCGAGAGATCCGAGGGAGTCGGAGTTCGGCATATCGGGGTTTTTGAATACATAGAACTCTCGCCACCCGGAATCGCGATCCGCGATTTACCGATAGGATCTGAGTCGCCCATCTGAAGGACAGGTGTCGAAGATTAAGGCGCTATCGGAGTTTGACGCATCGGGAAATCAGAGTTCTCGAGGCCATGAGAACCAAGACCTCATAAGTCCCGAAACTCCGAGAATCAATCCGGGCTGTTCGTCCGGAAGGACAGGTGGCAAAGGATCGGGTGCCTTCGGAGTGTTGTTCATCGGAATTTCGATGGTAAGGAAATTGTGCATCAGGAAATCGCGACCCGCGATTTCCCGATGAGATCTGAGTTGTTCATGATGAGGACGCGTGTCAGAATATCCCGAGGGTTCGGGGTTCGGCAATTCGGGACTCTCGATGACAAGAAACTCACAACAGGAGAAATCGTGAAATCCCGAAACGCGACGGTCCCCTAGTTATAGCACTCCAGTGGAGGACAGGTGTCACTCAACGCCATCATAAGGATTGTGGGCCAACGGTGCCAGAACGCAGGACAAATGTCGGAAGATCAAGCTTGGCCGTGAGTTCACGCCAGGTGGCATCGGGGATCGGGGGATCGAAATATGCGAAGGCATGTGCATCGCGACATCATAAACCCCGAAATCCCGATGGGTAGTTATAGAGTGGTGGACATATGGTAGAAGGTCACATGAGAATTGAGCTAGCCTAGAGAGCCAATGCGCTAAGAGCACATCGGGGATCGGAGGATCGGGAGTTCCGAGTACATGTGCACCTCGACACCACAAACTCCGAAACCCCGACAAGAAGCTGTTGGATGGTCATATAGAAACCGGTCATGTGGATCCAAGGCTTAGCTAAGTGGGGCTGAGGCAACCAAGGAGTGAATAAGAGATTGGCGATCGATGATTGAAGTTGTCAAGACATCATGGGTGTCAAAACCCCAATAGAAGCAACCCCGAATCCCGACATTAAACCAGGGATTCGACATTTTGCTAATATAGGCTTCTGGGGATTTCACAATTGTGGGAGATTAACCCAAAAATTTTAAATTATGATAGTGGATGTGTTACAAGATTAAACTGGTCTAGAGGGAGAGTTATGTAATGTTTTAGATATGTGGAACTCCTCTCTATGGTAATGGAGATGTGGGCTCCCTTGTGGATTATGAGAGATGTGGAGCTTCTTGCATAGAAATGGGAACCCTTGAGTGGGAAAAATATGGATTATTTCATGGAAACCCCAAAAACATTTGGCTCGATATTGAGGATTGGAAGATTTTCCATGGATCTTGAGGCTCTCATACCAATTGATATACCCAAGAAGGTGATCTACAGGAGAAGTTTACCACGCAAGCCATAGTTCGACTTCTGACCAAAAACTCTCCTCAAGGGCGCAAATCTGAACAAGGACACACCATTAGTTTGGGTGACCAAGCAAATGGGGATCCAAGCTGAGGTAAATTGAGAGTGGCCAAGAGGTTTTGGCGATCTCGGAGTGACCTCCAGGGATTAGTGGAAGAATCATAGTGCATCCATGGAAGAGGGAACACTCACTTCATTCCCACAAACAAGACACCAACAAGGGTGCAAACCCCAGTTGGTGCGCCCTCCCTTCTACCTCAGAAAACTCAAAGGAAATGATTTTCTCCCTAAGAGAGTGGCTAGCTAATGAGATAATATTTCTCTCAGAGGTGGAATCATGGAAAACAGAGTCACCAGGAGGCGTCCATGAAGGAAGACGCATTGGTTATTCCTCAGAAAACCCTAAAAACAAAATTGTCATGAATGTAAAATGGAAACTTAAAAAATAAAGCAACCAAGATACAGAACTTCAAAAGAAAAGGTAAGAATAATTTATTTTAGTCTTGGTTCACCTTATATACCAAGGGAACCATTTATTTTACATATATTTAATTCATCATCAAAAGGTGAAGAAGTGTTGTGCCTAGGTGATTGACTTGTGCGCCCTAGGTGGGCGTTCCCCTAGGTGGCCTCCTTGGCCCATCCTCTCTACAATATTTATATGTAATGATATATTTACATGATTATCAATCTACATAATCATCTACATAATCTGACTATTAAGATTTCTATAGTGATTGTTTTCAGAATTTATCAGATAACCCACAGTATTAGCGATTGCTTGTTGGATCCAAATAAAAATCCATATTCACGATGCAAAGCCAAGGAGAAAAGGAAAAAAAGTTGAGAAGAGAAATAATAAATGTCATATTTTTAGGAGAGGGAGAAATCTAAGAGGTCGGCTTAAACCCTAAAGTTAGTAATTTAATAAAAGATGCCCTAAAAATAATAATAAAGTACTAAGGAAACAAAAAACCCTAGAATTATTAAGCTTACTACTAAGAAAAAACCTAAGATTATTAATAAAATTACTAAAATTGGTTTATTAATAAAGTAATAAAACTTAAATTTATGTTAGTATTATCAGTGTTGTAATATAAGGGTTATTAATAATGGTATATAAATCATAGAATTATTAAGTTTAATACTAAGAAAAATCCCTACTATTATTAATAATAGTATTGATAATAGTATTATTAATGAAGTATTAAACCTTAGAATTAATGAAGTTAGTATTATTAGTATTAGAATTATGAGTATTGTTATTGAATATTTTAACCCTACTTTTTTATGCTAGTGATAAAGTATTAGTGTAACTAGTATTCTTAAGTTTATTGGTAATGTGATGGTTAAGGTTAAGCTCTCATATTATTAGCATTAGGATCAAAATCAAAGGTAAGGAGTAACCCTAGGACAAAAGACCACAAAAAAAATCAAAGAAAACGATTTGAGGAGAGTAAGGGAAAACTTGATTATACTTACCTGTTACCATTGTGATGGATCAAAGGTAGCCAGTTCTCATTTATCTCTAGACCATTGTCTCTATTCAGGTTGTTGGGATGCTTGATGATTTCTATTGCTTCCCTGATCTAATGCTTTAAAAAGTGATCTTCTTTTGCTAGAGATTTGGTGTCTTCTAAGAGCATGTGGTGTTTATTTGAGAGACAATTTTCTTCTAATGCTAAGGTGTGAGTACGTTCATTTTTTATGTCATATCCATGCTCTTTAATCCTAAATTGAAAGGAACAACATGTTTCTCCAATGTAACATTTTCCACAAGAGCACTCTATTTTATAAACTCCTTTGTACTTTCGATGGTCAAGCTTGTCTTTCACAGACCTCATTTTCTGTTTGATGCTCTCTTGTGGTATGAAAGAGGTTTTTGTTTCTTTCTTACTTAATACCCTAGCAATCTTATCAGTAACTCCTTGAATGCAAGGAAGGTAAGTGGTCATACTAGGCGGGTGGCTAATCATGGATTGAGGTCTATTTCTTTTTCTTTCTATGGCTTTTTTCATTGCATTCTTAATGACTTTTTCCTTGTAACCTATGCTCCTGAAAATATTGAGTGATATTTTTCATGGTCTAGGTGTTGTTCATAAAATATTCTAATATCCCTTGTGGCCAGGGTGTTAAGAACCCCAATTTTCTGGGTGGGATGATGATGTGAGCTCGCATGAAGATAGTTTTTTGTGTGGGTATTTTTCCTGTAGATTGCGTGTCCTAGATTCCCATATTTTTTCCTTTTGATTAGCATATATAGAAATGGAATGTTTCTTTTATCTTCAAGTTCCATTATGAATTTGATATGTGTTGAAATATCATTCAGATGTTTAAAGAATTTTTCAAATTCTTCTTTCCAATGGGGCCATAACACATTAGTGTCATCAACAAACCTCTTCCATATTAATGATTTCAATGGGTAAGTATCCAAGGCTTTCTTCTCAAATTACTCCATGAAAATATTAGCAACAATGGAAAAAATAATAATAGTTAGACTAATACTTTATCACTATCATAAAAAAGTAGGGTTAAAATATTCAATGCCAATACTCAAAATTCTAATACTAATAATACTAACTTTAATAATTCTAAATTTTAATACTTCATTAATAATACTATAGTCGATAAAATTATTAATAATAATAGGGATTTTTCTTAGTACTGAACTTAATAATTCTAGGTTTTATATACCATTATTGATAACTCTTATATTATAATACTAATAATACTAACCTAAATTTAAGTTTTATTACTTTATTAATAATACCAATTTTAGTAATTTTATCAATAATTTAAGGTTATTTTAGTACTAAACTTAATAATTCTAGGGTTTTTTTTGTTTCCTTAGTACTTTATTATTATTTTTAGGGATTCTTTTATTAAATTACTAATTTTAGGGTTTTAAGATGACCTCTTAGTTTTCTCCCTCTCCTAACAATATGATATTTATTGTTTCTCTTCTCAAATTTTCTCCTTGGCTTTGCGTCGTCAATCTTGATTTGGATCCCAAACGTCAATAAACAATCTACATAATATTCTATGATTCATATTCTTTTTTATTGCAACATTTGTAAATGATAGTTTCATTGAAAATAAATAACAATCTAGTGCCATATAGATATTTTCTTGGTGCAAGAAAATTCGATAATAAAGAAAACACACATACTTGATTATAATGAGTACTGAGTACTGCAACATGTTCATTTATTCTATACTATACATATTTATCAATATTGAATAAAGCAAATAAGATTAAAACAAGGAAACATATATGTTTCTTCTTCAATAATTCAGAAATAAACTCAGTAGAGAACCACTTCCTTCCAACCATAGATACAAAAATCTAATATTAATTCTTCCTGTCATCCCAGAGCCTAAATCATTATTACATAGGAACTGAAAATTATATATCCTTCTCAAGATATATTAGAGTTTGATTCTTTCTCAAAAGCATCAAAATCAATTTACTCACAAGTACTCAGTATCTTCCTAACTCAAAACATACATGTATATAATATATTTCCTAGTCCTTTTTCAAGCTAGCCTCATCCCTAACCCTAGGGAATATTATTTTCATAAACTTGTTCTAGCCTATTCCCTCGCATCCCACACCTTTGGGAGCAGGGTTCCACTTGTCCCATAGAAAATAATTAATCTCGTGTTTTTTATCCATTTTCACTCAACCATGGAATAATGATTTACTCTTTGTAATTGGATTCTCTAATCAATTTGTTTATTTTTTATTAAAATAAATTTAAAATATACATTACAAAAATATTCATCATCAATGTATATGATGATGTAATTTTCACAATAGTCTTTTACAATTCTTCCACATCATAAACTTATCAAAACTAAAATGTTTAAATGCTTGTAAACTGAGAAACATTACATCCTCTCCCCCTTGAATTGAACACCATCCTTGGTGCTCCAATATGAGCATATCAACTCTAGAACATAAATGGATATGGATTCCTCATGGATTCTTCCATTTCCCAAGTATCCTTCTCAGGACTAAAGTTCCTCTATAGCACTTTAGTCTGAGTGATGGCTTGGTTTTGCAACACAATTTTCTTTCTCTTGAGAATATGTAGTTGTTCCAACTGAAAATTTCCTTCGGGTTCCACCTGAATCACATTTGAATTTACAACATGATTTATATCAAGTACATACTTCTTTAATAATGAAACATGAAATACATTGTGAACTTTTAAATTGCATAGAAGTGCAAGCTAATAGGACAATAGGCCCACTTTGGCGAGGACTTGAAATGGCCCAAAATACCATGGTGCCAACTTTGTACTTTTTCCCAATTTCAATACATTATGTTAGGATTTCAATTTAAGATCAACCTGATCCCATATATTGAATTTTGCATGTGTTTTTCTCAAATATGAAAAACTCTTTTTTCTATCCCGTGCACTTTTTAAATAATATTTTTCTTTTTTAAGAGTTGTTTCCATTTCTTTTATCATATATGGGCCCAAAACAATGTTTTCAACTAGGTTGTCCCATCTAACAGGTGTTTGACACTTCCTGTCGTACATCACCTCAAAAGGAATCATATTTAAGGAAGTATGATAACCATTATCATATGAAAACTCAACCAAATGAAAGTAATATTCCTACGGTGTGTGACAATCCATCACATACATCTATAACATATCCTCTATAATTTGGTTAGCCCTTTCATTTTGATTGTTAGCTTGAGGATGATATGTGATACTAAAATTCAAATGAGTATCCAAACCATTGAACAAATCCTTCCAGAAAATCGAAGTGAATTTCGTGTCCCTATTTGAAATAATAGTCTTGGGTATACAATGCATCCTAAAGATTTTTTTCATGAAACTTTATGCAATGTTTATAGATTTATGAGTTTATTTCACTCAAATGAGATGTACAACTTTAGTGAGTTTGTCTACTACAACCATTATAGAATAATTATGTTTCTTAGCTTTACGAAGTCTTGTAATAAAATACATGCTCATTAATTTTCATTTCCATTTAAGAATGGGTATTGGGTACAACAATGTAGCTCGGTGATGGTTCTTAGCTTTAAATTGCTACACTCAAGGAACCTAGAAAGATATTTAGCTACTTCAGTTTTCATTCCAAGACAAAAATACTCTTGTTTCAATGTTGTTATAGTCTTTTGGTATCTTGGATGACCTGAATAAGGTTTCTTATGTACTTCAGTCAATATTAAAATTTTCATTTTTGCATTGTTTGGAATCTAAAATCTATCTTTCTACTGCACTCAACCATCGTGATTACATCTAAACTTTGATTCTTCCTCAATTGATTCATTATTCTATAATTTTTCCTATAATTTCTTACAAATTTCGTCATTTTCTATTGTTGATTTGATTTTTTGTTTTAAATTAGTTTGCATATTGATGTTGAAAATTGCATTTATTTTTCTGTTGAGTGCGTCTTCTATTTCATTTTATTTTCCTTTAATATGATTTATCTCAAAATCATACTCACTTAGGAAATATAATCATATTTCGTGTCTCACATTCAAGTTTTGTTGATCCAAAAAGGATTTAAGGCTGATGTTATCCATTTTCACAAAAAATCTCCTACCAAACAAGTAGTGTCGCCACATTTTTAAAAGATACACAATATGATCCACATTATTTTCAGCATGAAATGAGAGAGGATATATAATAAAGGAATGTAGAGAGATATATCATATATCCAATAATATAATAGAGATATAGCAGAGATATAACCATAAACATAGAGATACAGTAATACACAATTTCTATTAATGAGAAAAATGTACAAAATTGTAGAAATACAGAGTGAAATACTTGCTAGAATGGTGGTAGCTTATCTCTGAGAAGATATGTGACAGCTAATCAGATTCGCCAGAAGATGATTATTACAATGAGGCTACAAAAGCCTTTTTAATATAAATAAAAATCTGAAACCTTAACCTCAAAAGATGAAAATCCAACAGTTTTATGGACCCCATTTTGGGTAGTTTGGTGTATCAATTGTTCAAGGGCATAAATTTGGCATATGATCTCCATTTGAGGCGCACAATATTTATTTGTAAATGTATCGATGAGGAGATTCATTTTGGGGGCTCAATGAGAGCCTTTGGATATCATTCAGGTTCTCAATATCAAAAAAACTTCATTTAGGCCCTCAAAATGGCCCCGAAAGTTTAGAAATCGAAAACATGCTAAACATAGTAAGTTATTAGAAGACTCTTTTGAGCCAATTGGAATAGGCGCATGGACACCAATATCCACCTATATCAATCCTCCCTCCTTAGGAGGAAATGGTCTCTATTGTGTTTAGTTCTCGAGGGAGAGGGGAAAGAGTTCGTTGAATCTGAATCTTGGTGAGTTGTTTTCCTTGCTGGAGACATTGCACTGCTTGGTTTATGGAAGGTTCTCATGAACCTTTTGTTGGAGGGGTTGAATATGTTCAACCAACCTATTGTATCTTTGCTTGAGGGGGCATTGTGTAGGCATTGTTGTAGGTGAAGAAACAATATCTTCTTTTTCTTCTGCAACCTTCTTGTACTGGATAGAAGGTGTTGAGGTTGTAGTAGTTGCATTGGCCTTATATTCACCTTTTGAATAAATTGTGAAGAGGCTGAATTTTGCAGTATGAGATATTACCTTGCGAAATTGTTTGGTGGAACAATAGTCAGAAATACCTCTCGTATCTTGCAGAGATGACCCCTGAGAGTAACAATTAAACTATGGGGTTGAGACTCATAGATATCATGGAACTTCCACATATATGGCTAGCCTAAGAGAACATCATAAACATCCATCGGGACAACATCACATAATACCTCATCCTTAAAGGGTTGGATTCCATAATAGAGGTGGCATTGATGGCTTACACAAAGATCTCATCCCTGGAAAAGACACCCGATGTTGTATGGCTGCGGGTGTGGTGTTGTCGACAATCTCGACTGTTTCACGACCTCAACTGAGATGAGGTTCTTCTGGCTCTCAATATCAACAATAAAATGCAACAAGATTCCCTTAACCCACATCTTTGAATGGAAGAGGCGCTCCCTCTCTTCAGGATCAGTTGGTTCTTTTGGTTGAATTGTGGTGGTGGCGACAATAGTAGTGGGGTCTGTGTTGACGATCTATCTTATGCCAATATTTTTTGAATCAGATTCTGAATGAGGGTTCAACTCCTTGTATTTGATCCCAGACACCAATAATTGTTTTGAGTGATATTAATTAGTGTTGTGCCAAGGTATTTTGTGGAAATCACACCACTTTCCAATGTCCTTCTTTCTCTTTCTGTTACCCTTCTTTTCATGTCGCTTCAACGAGTTTTTGGGAGGCTATTTCTTAGGGTCGTATTTATTATATTTTGGTCATTGCGGATTTGCAGACCCTAAATCCTATTTGTTCTCGTGCCTAAATTTATGCTCAATTTTGACAACATATTGATAGGCAGCTCCTAGATATGAGATTTCTAGAAACTCCATTTCAGTTTGGATGTACCTGCATAGAGCTGCACGGTATTTCAAAACCAAATGTCGCTCAAAAAAATTGATACCAAGCTTGGTGCGGAAGGTATGAAAGGTATTTGTGAACTTTGACACTGCTTGGCCCCTCTCTTGATGCAAAGTGGTCCATCTAATGTACTTTTAATTATAGTTACCAATAGGTTAATATTGTTCCTTGACTCCATCCACAAAAAAATATCAAGTGGGCTCGACCCCATATATTTCAGACTCCTCTGTGGAAATTTTCTCCTAGTAACTTTCCCACCAATGTTTGACATGGGGGAGATATTTAACGAGCGATAATGTGATCATTTCCGTGTCAAAAAATTTCTAAACAAAGAAATAACCTTCTAGCAGATTTAACCATTTTTCTAGGGCATTTGAATCTATGTGTCCTTCAAACACCGGAATATCAAAATTAACTTGTACCTTGTAAGGAGAGGTGCCTCCAAAGTGGCCTCTTGATGAATATGTGCCAATTGTTATTGGCATGCGTTGAAGGATGTGGTTAAATTTATCCATCATTTCATCTCTCTGTCACATGAGAGCTTGATCAAGAAACAAATTAATAGAATTGTGTTCTCTGTCATTTTTATTTTCTTCCACCATGGAGGGTTTCTTGGGAATGTGAGATAGATTTTCCTCAAGAGAGACAAGATTGAGACCCAAATTTCTATACTCGAATCTCGTCGGGGACATGCACTGGAAAACGATCAAGAGCTTCTTTCTCTGATACCACTCATCCATATTATTTTCAGCAAGAAATGAGAAAGGAGATATAATAAAGGAATTTACATAGATATATCAAATATCCAATAATATAAAAGATATATAGCAGATATATAACTATAAACACATAGATACAGTAATACACAATTTCTATTAATGAGCAAAATGAACAAAACTATAGATATACAGAGTGAAAGGCTCGCTAGAATGGTGGCAACTTATCTCTAAGAATAGATGTGACAGATACTCACATTTGCCACAATATTATTGTTACAATGAGGCTCCAAAGGCCTTTTTAACATAAATAAAATATAAAACCCTAACCTGAGAAGATGAAAAGCCAACAGTTATGTGGACCCCGTTTTGGGTAGTTTGGGGTATCAACTTGCCGGGGGTGGAACTTTGGAATGTGATCTTCATTTGGAGCACACGATAGCTTGTTGGAAAGGTATCGATGACGAGATTCACTTTGAGGGCTCAATCAAAGCCATTGGTTGTCATTGAGGTGCATGATATCAAAAAAACTTCATTTAGGCCCTCAAAATATCCCCGAAAGTTTAAAAACCGAAAACCTGCTAAAAATAGTAAGTTGCCAGAAGACTGTTTTGAGCTAGTTGGAATAGGTGGGTGGCCATCGATATCCACCTAGATCACAATAACAATTAATTCTAGATCATTTGTTGTATAATTATTTTTTTGATCTTTCATTTTTTGTGATTCATAAACAATCACATGATCATATTTTAATAAGACTCCTCCTAATCCTTCTTTTGAGGCATTATTACAAACCACAAAGTATTTATGTGGGTTTTTTATCTTCAATATAGTTGTAGTGGTTAATAAATTTTTAAATTGTCCAAAAGTTTCTTGATTTTTTTTCTATCCATTTAAATGTTGTTCCTTTCTTTTGTAAGGATTTTATTAGGTAAGAAAGTTTGGAAAATCCTTCTATGAATCTATAACAATAACCGGGGATTCCCATAAAATACTGGACATTTGACATATATTTTGGAACTGGCCAATCTAGGATGGCCTTGAGCTTTTTTTCTGGTCAATTGAGATCCCTTCACCTGAAATTACATGTCCCAAATAGTGTCCTTTATCTTGATAAAATTCACATTTAATAAACTTTTCATACAATTAGTGTCCCCCTAAGTGTCTGCAAGACTATTCTTAATTGTTCTTCATGATCCTCTTTCGTTTTTGAATATATCATTATATCATCTATAAACACAATAATGAACTTGTATAAACACTTACTCAACACAGTTTTCATCAAACACATAATTGTAGCATGTGTGTTTGTTAAATGAAAAGGTACCACTACAAATTCATAGTGTCCATATATAGTTCAGAATAAAATTTTATGTATGTCCTCCTCTTTAATTCTAACCTGATGGACCATTGATCTATCTTAGAGAAAACCATAGCTCATCATTCTTGATCAAACAATTCATCAATGTGAGGAAAAGGATACTTGTTTTTAATGGTCATTTTGTTAAGTTTCTTGTAATAAATATACAATCGGAAGGTTCCATCTTTATTTTTCAAAAAAAAAAGTTCATACTCCCCATGGAGACACACTGGTCTGTTATACTACTTTTCGAATAGTTCTTGAAGTTGAATCTCAAGTTTAGTCAGTTATGGAGTAGTCATTAAGTACAAGGCCTTATACACTAGTGCATATATGGGTACTAAGTCTATGGTAAAATCTATGCCCCGTCTAGAGGGTAATGCTGGAATTTAATCCGGAAACAGATCTTGGAACTCTTTTAATATTGGACTCTTTTAATAATGGATCCTCAGTTAATAAATTTTCCTTCATTTCTTCAGTATTTTTGGATATGTGATCATAAATATCACAACCTTTTATGGCATTTATTTTTTAGTGCAAATCACAAATCTGTCTTACCAACACACCGCAGTATTCCTTTTCTTGTTCCATTTTTTCCAAAATAATATAAACAACTAAAAGTCTTGTCACAACAGTTTATTATAGCTAAATTATTTTCCAACCAATCCATTCCTATGAGCAAATCGTAATATCCTAATAGTAAAATATTTAGGTTTAACTTAGTATCCATTCCATCAATATTTATTGTATAGTATTTTACCAAATCAACAACCTTTCTTTTGTTTCCTATAGCTATCTAACTGTACTAGCCAAGATTTATTATGTTTGACTTTTTTGAGTTTATAATTTTCTACCACTGTAGGTGAAATATAACTCAAACTTGCACCATAGTCTATTAAAATAGATACAAGTTTCCAATTTAACATACCTTCTATCCCCACCATGGAAGATTGATTATCAACCTGACAATTCTCAAGGGAAGCATTACTTTTGTGACTACTTCGTGAAATATCATAAATCCCCAACACTTCTCACGAACTATTTTATTCCCAAAATTTAGGTTTATTGTTGTTCTGAATGGATACACATTTACATCCAATAAATTTGTTTCTTCTAACTGGTGCACTATGAGATATTTGTCAAGGATGTTTAATTTTTTCTTTTCGTATGATCAAATTTATCCTTATGCTTATGTTGCCAAGATTTTTCATTTTAAGTTCTTTACTTAAATTCACTGAATCATAGTTTAGCATTCTTTTAATTACTTCATCCATTGTTTAGGATTAACACATTAAATTTTTTCTTTGTATACTTGAGGCAAGTAGCTCATGAACCTTTGAAAATTTTCCTTCTCCTTAGGGATATCAGGTACATATCTCATCATATTTAGAAACTTAGTCACAACATATTCAATGGACATTTGTCCCATCTTAATATTATGGAATTCTTTGGAGTTTTCATCATAATATCATTCTGATAAGTATTTTTGTTTAAAAAACTTCTTGAATACTTTTCAGTTCAACTCAATGCTCCTAATATTGTTGACCATTTTTGTCTCCTGCCACCAAACGGATGTTTTACCATTGAGTTGGTACATAGATAATATATCCCTCAAATTTTCAAGATAATTGTAAAGTTGAAAATATTTACTGATGTTGAGAAGCCAAACTCCCTCTTCACTCATCATAAACTTACTAAACAATTCTTCCTCAATCCATTTATTTTTCTTCGTTTTAGTTATAATTTTTTGTAATGTGCTACTATTTAAGTTATCTTCATTTTTTTCTTCATCCAACAAATCCGTTTTATCAATATTTTCTTGATATTCCTCACACTTGTGTGAATCTTCATTAGAGATTTCATTTTTGGCATTATTCAAAGTTTGTCCTATCATATGAGTCAATTTTTTTTAGAATAATTTTGTTCAAATCTTTTTATTCTTTACTTTATTTGACTAACTTTTCATTGTATATCTTTATTTTTTGCAATTCTACTTTTATACTACACATAGTTTCTAACAATCCTAAAGAGTTATCTTGAAGTTGTTCACTGTTTAGTTCCACAAAATCAGTGGTTCACTTTGAGTTGATCTACTATCTTCAACCATGATATTTTTTTGTTATTTTTTATACTCTCAAAATATAATTACATCAATTAGTTTTGTTTATAAAATATCTATGTATTATGTAAACCAATTTGTTTTTAGCCCATAAGGTCGTACTATTTTAACCATTTGATAACATTTATAAAATCTCCTCTTCCAATATTTTTTTTAAATAGTACTTTGTTCTTGTATAAAATTCAAATTAATTATTCTACACACAATTATTTGATATTCCTATCTAATTATCACAGTGTTGGCATAACAGGTTAAAGGCTTGCTGGCAATCATTACAATAAATTGACTCTACCATCATACTAAGTGAAAACATTGCACATGTATTCTTTCATACTAAGTGAAAACATTGCACAAGTATTCTTTCATTTACATGTATGAAAACATTGCACAAATATTCTTTCATTTACATGTATTACTTCTTATGATGTCCATTCTTCAATTTATGATTTATTCATATAATCTCACTAGAATGCTCATCATTATCTATATGATAGTTTATGATTCTGCGTGGCATATTATACTCTCGTTATTTGGTTGGAGAAGACTTGCAACATAGTTAACTTATATTATGCTTTTATTTAAACTCATTATATTTTGTCGATTAATTAAACCATCATCATTACAATTTTTATATCAATTATGGGTATGTTTATCCACATACTTCCACAAATCACCACCGAAAGAATAGTGGACCAAAACTATTATCATGGTGAATGTAGGGTGAAAGCCTTGGCCTGAGTTTTAACAAGGTCAAAACCTTTCCAAATTTGACTTTAATATATCCACAATACTCAAAGCAAAGTTACAAATACAATTGTTCTTTGGATGGATTGTTCACTCATCACATTGTGCCTAAGACTTGAGTTCAACGTACCCTTATTTAATGTTAAATATGAGTAAACTCACAACTTTTTGAATGGTTATCTCCCATAGTCGGGTTGGCATGGCCACATCTTGGCACCATTTATGATTACTAATAGTATCGTTCTTATCTAGTGTCTCATACCTTCAATACGATGTGATACCCCAATCTCGTTCAATGTTTCCACATTGTTACATTGTTGAGTATTGGAAGATATAGAGCTTCACGCTCCTCTCTATGGGATAGAGGGTTTCATATTTGTTTATTTCTTAACATTTGAAACTAGGATTGTCCCAATCAACATTAGTAGTAGTTGCATAAGATAAGGTTGTTCTTGTTGTTGTTAGAAAATGATTTATGATATTTCAAGTTTTATAATTTTTTTAAAAACATATACTTCGTATAATTGATTAAGGGATGGTTTGAATATAGGTCTATGAGGGTTTGGGGTCAATGGCCTGTATAAAACAAACTTTTGTTCAACTCTAATATAAGGAAACTAATATATGACTCATTTACAGATTCAATACTTTAATTATGTTATTGGATGGTATTCCAACGAAACCATCAAATTCTGGTTTCAAATATTCTATTGGAACGCTTTTGTATTCTACATCATTTATATTATTATCAAGTCTTTCCCCTTGCTTGCAGTTAAACTTGTTTCCATGGATATAGGGAGAGGTGCTTTGGCTTTGAAAGAATACGTTTCCCCTAGCAATGTATTGTATGGTCGTTCAGTCTCCAAACTAAGAATAGTTTATACACATAATCTGAAAACTTATTTTGCTTTGCTTCTTGCTAGTCATATTTATGTTTAACAAATTTTATTTATGGGTTTACATAAGTTCCTATGTACAGTGTTCATTCACAACCCATTGCAAGTTTTTTGTGTGCTTGTTCACACCCCATTAGGAGTTTTTTATGCATAGGAATGTTGTATAGGGTAGACAAATGCAACCACTATTTAAATATTGTGATAGTTTTCACAATTCTAAAATTTATTTGCAACTTTCATTATAATTGTTAATCCATATGTAAATTTCAACCATTCACAATTACAACTCTTTTAATTTACATGTCTTAATTGTATGTATGCTATTTAAAAGGTTTTGTGTTTCTTTACCTTGCTATGGATGTACTTTAATCTCAATAAAAATCATTTTAAATGCTCCCTTACATATAGTTTAGTAATTAGAACATCATCTCACTTTACTTCAAAAGAATTGTAATATTCTTTAAATTTGGCTTTGATTAAGTTTTGCAACATAAATATTTTTTACATTTTAAATAATAGTATAATTTATATAAATAATTTGGATAATTTTTAAAATTTAACTTTCATTAAGTTTTGAAACATAAATACTTTCTACATTTTAAATAATAGTCTAGTTTGATTTATATAAATAAATTGGATAATTTTTATAAAAATATGAATATTTTAAAAAAGATATTTAAAATATTAATTCATAAATATTAATTAAACTTAAATTATTGTTAATTGATTTTTATAGAATAGTGAATGGTTTAACTACACATTTGCACTATGAAAAACTATTCTTAGTTAAAAATATTCTTTGTTTAAAATTTTTTTTGGAATATGAAAAACTATTCTTAGTTAAAAATATTCTTTGTTTAAAATTTTTTTTGGAAGAATTGCAAAAAATCACATGACCTAAGTTGTAAACGAAAACATATATTAAACTTATATTCCAAAGA
>JZKD02S1591667.1:231694-250001 GCA_000966675.3 Picea glauca | reverse complement strand
CCTCTACCTAGGAATCTCTTGTAGATCACCTGTATGACATGTTGACTTCACCTATCAAATTGTACAAATCTGTATGTGCCCAGAAAAATTAGATACGTGATTCATCAACTGGAAACCCACAGACATACATTGTTTTCTCCATTGCAAATCACATGTACCCTATATTATATTTGTCCTTATGTAATCTATGTATATACATGCTTCGTCCTTATGCGAACCATGTATTTTATGAAAACTTTGCTCCACACGTGTGACTTTATTCTCCTCTCTCTTTAGGGCCAGATTCACCACCTTATAGAATTTCCCTTTGCTCAGATCACCAATCCTCCTTGAAACAAGTATAGAATCATTTATTCCAACTCCATTCTTCCATAATGATGATGTAATGTCATAATGGCATCTCTCCTTTATATAGGATTCCAATGAGTGAGTTTAGGAGCCCTTCCTAAAACAAAAAATTAATTAGAATATGTTAGTCATCTTTGTGGGTGTGGCACCCCCACACAAACCAGAAAATCCCATCAACTTTCCCTTGAGGCTCTAGCCTCATTTCTAGCCCAATTTCATTGAAATGAAAGTAAAAATTTGTTCTAACAAAAATTTCCATGTGCCCGTCACCTTGGCCTCTATTGGGAATACCTTCCTACGCTACAAAAAATAAACAAAATTTGTCCATTTGGAATTGGAATTGTTAGTTGTGTCTTCTTGTGTAATATCAAAACATTTTTTTCCAATTGGAATTGGAATTTCTAGTTGTGTCTTCTTGTGTAATACCAAGACAAGTTTATCCAATTGGAATTGTTAGTTGTGTCTTCTCGCGTAATACGTCCAAGAAAATTTTTTCCAATTAGAATTGGAATTGTTAGTTTTTTCTTCTTGTGTAATACCAAGAATATTTTTTCCAATTGGAATTGGAATTGTTCGTTGTGTATTCTTCTCTAATACCAAGACAAATTTGTGTAATTGGAATTGGAATTATTATTTGTGTCTTCTTGTGTAATACTAAGACAAATTTTTGGTGGTGTTCTTGGAAGCTAATTTTTCTCTTTAAACATGGGGATCCTACGAAATCGAGGTATAAATTCCTCGAGGAAATAAATAACCATTTAAAAGGTAAATGAAGAAAGAAAAAAGGTAAAGTTACATGTGTCAAAACATAGGATTTTAGAAGATGGAAATCCAATTTATAACAGAATAGATGACGTTGTTGTTTCTCCTCGATCACAAGAAGAAAAGCATAGGATTTCAATAGAGGGAAATCCAGTTTATACTTTTATTGTACCTCCAATCAATATCTCATCAAAAAATGTTGTTGTGGATGAATATAATATGGACGATATTCTTGGAGTTTTTTATACAATGGATGAAATTAGAGCAGCAACTAGTGCACAATGGTTTGGTGAAGAATTTATTTTGGTGCAACCTCTTGTTGGATAGTTAGACGTTCCGAAAAATATTCATGGGCATGTCCACTCTCCTCCTTGAATTGATCCTCCAATTATTGAAGGGGGAACAACTACATTGTTGTTAAATCCATAGAAGCGAGGTCAACAGTGCCAGAATATGGGTTCATATCCCTACCTAGATTGAGCAGTGTGCACCGAAGAACTCCTAAATGCATTCAGGTGGATGAAATTGGCCTAGAATCACTTGAAGATAATTTACCTAACTAGACTATTCATTATCATCCTTATAAAATCATTAAAGTATATTTTGAACCAAAATATGATGCTGCTAAATGTCAATTATTTTTTTCTTTGTTAAAATATAGAAGTTTGACCATTGTAAGGAGAATTTTAGGTATTAAAGCAATCAAACATTTAGAAACAAGTCATCATATTGTTATATAACTTGTGGATGTGTTTCCAAAATTGGCAATAAATCTCATTCTAAAGACCGTAATGTAACCGATGTCTCTTGTCACAATGAATTGTTAGAAATATCACAAGAAAACATTGTTTTCTCCAACAAACCTATCATATCATGAAATTCAATATAAAAAACCTTATAAAGTATTTTAATATACGACATAACCTTGAAACAGGTGGCCCAATATATTTTTCGACCTTCACTGGTAGGCTACCTCATTCTCTCATGAAATTAATTGGAGCAATTAAGGGACTAGTACAGGCTTTTTGGCATGATAAAAGTGAACACTAGGCCTTCTTCCAACCACAAAGATGTACCAAAATTGACAAGAAAATATAGGGAACATGAACTCCATATTAAACACTTTCTTGACATTACACAGACAAAATTGTATGATATATTTAGGACAATACATAGTGCACTTAACTTGGGATAAAGATATTTTCATAAATACAAGCCATTCTATGTTCTGATAAACACAATTTGTAACATATTTTGTTGTAGATATCACATTGAGTATGTTTATTATTACTACACACATGCACACACACACACACACACATATCATGTATTACATAACACCCTTGTGCATAAATGCTCAATTGTATTGTCGTTGTCATCATATAGAGACTTTATTCACAACATATTGTGTACAAGTCTAGAGGGTTGTACATTTTATCAAAAATATTATTAGATGGGACATGCCCCAGATGCGGTGGAATCGAATTACTAAGCAAGGGATTCCATGTAAGTGATGAGTATGAATTAGAGAGGTAGGAGGTTTCCTCACAAATATTTAAATATGTCGCACATAACATTGATGGAGGGAAGGGAGGAAAATATATGTTATTGGTGAATTCCCAGGTATGAGTATATGTCTTCATAAAGGACTTCATCGAAACGACATGACAATATTTTCAAAATGTACATGTGGATCGATGGTTAGATGAGCATTTTATAATATGTAGAGATACATTTCTTGTTGGTATTGTCTTATCAGTGGTTGATTTTTCTAATAACTACACCCTTCAACCAAAAAATGAGATTCAAAGCCAATATTATCACTCATAGTAGGTCATCATAACGGTCCATATCACATACAAGCATGGGCCATATAGTAACGAAGAAAATAAATTTATATTGAAGGAGTATCACTTCTACATAAGCGATGAACGATGCCATAACTTAGACTATGTACAACATTGTTTTTAGTTGTTTTCCAATAACCTTAATGAGAGAAACATATAGATGGATCAAAATTGGATTTGGTTAGATGGTTTCATGATCTAGTTAAAAAATGATTGTGTATTTCAATGGTTCTGTATGTTGTACAAAACAATAAAAATACCACATATTTGGAACTATTTCGAGTCTAGGTATGGGAAAGGGGAGAATGATGGAGAAGGAACATGTATCAAAAGAGCATTATGCATGAAAGAAATAAATTTCACAAGTACTTCCCTCATTCAAGATGAAAAATCCATTATTGTATGGTGTTATTCATTAATGGGAGAGGGAACAAGAACCCGCAGTGAATACCAATCACCTAAGGAAGGAAATATACATAAATATTTTTGGAAGGTGATCGATGTAGATCGATCACAGTGGTATGAACACAAAACAATATAGGGTACTCATGTATTCCATTCAATTATAACATCAAACAATGCAATAGTTGAAATATCGATGAGAAAACTTTGTTTCTTTTGTCGTTCATGTAGTAGTAATAAATGGGATGATTATGAATCCACAAACTAGGTGTATAGATGTGATCTTGTATCACTCCTCATTGGTCAATGTATAAATATGCAATTATCCTATTTGGAGGAGGACCAATAAAATATTTCAATAGGTTATGATCATGTCCTAAATCTCATAGTGTTAGGTTTGGTGAAACCTTCTATTAAATTTTGAACAACTAGCATCAATGTTTTATGATTTGGTCTTTTGGTGGACTCACGTGTTGGCACTCCATTTTTTGTAGGGAACACATATGCAGTGGTTTCCAAAATAGATAATGAATGGGGAATTGACTATTGGTTGACATGTTTATTACAGGAAAAGCAAACCCTCATGTGATCAAAAACATACTCTGAAGGCATTAAATTTTCTATTGGTTCGATGGTTATTAAAGGATAATATTTGACACAAGATGAAAGAACATGGAATAAAGGTGGTTATGTGTTTCAAAATTGTAGACCACGTGAAGTTGTATAACACTTTAAAAAATTGGTTTTTGGTACAAACCTCTGATTACAAACAATGACAAGTAAGAAATCATCAAAGGTACGACACTTCTTGCCTTAGTCTAAGAGATAGACGTTAATGGACACCACCAGTATTAGAAGTGATCATGATGGTATACTTGAATGACAATAGGTATGTAAAAGGGATAATTGAACAAATATTTCATATTTATGAATGATTGAAATTTTGGCTTCATTTTGTGGTTTTTATGGTATTCTTGTATTTTGTGGTTTTTATTTTTGTTTTTAGGGAACTGTGTCTATCCTTCCCTTACCTTGCTTTCCTAACCTTGCCTTGCCTTTTATTTCCTATTATTTCCTTGATTTTCCCTATCTTATCTTATTTTGGATTGCCTTGTCTTTCCTTACCTTTCCATTCCTTTCCTTTCCTTTCTTTCCTATACATTCCTTGCCTTTCCTTTCCATAACTTGTGTTGGCTTTGCTTTGCTTTCATTTCCTTTCATTTCATTTCCTTTCCTTACCATGTATTTCCCTACCTTTCCTTTCTTTGACATGTATTGGATTTCCTTGCATTTCCTTTCCTTACCTTACCTTTCCTTGACATGTATTACCTTGACTTTCCTTTCCTTTCCATATCTTTCCTTTCCTTTCCTTGCCATATATTTCCTTTCCTTTCCTTTCCTTTCCTTGTCTGGCCTTGACTTTCCTTTCCTTGCCTCACCTTACATTACCTTTCCTTAACTTACCTTTTCTTTCCTTACCTTGTCATGCCTTAAATTTTCTTTCCTTTCCTTGCCATATCTTTCCTTGCCTTGCCATATCTTTCCTTTCCTTGCCTTTCCTTGCCATGTATTACCTTGCCTTGCCTTTTCTTTCCTTTCCTTTCCTTGCCTTTCCTTGCCATGTATTACCTTTCCTTGCCTTTCCTTTCCTTGCCATACATTTACTTACCTTGCCTTTCGTTTCCATGTCTTACCTTTCCTTGCCTTACCTTTCCTTTCCTTTCAATTTTTGAACTTTCCTTTCCTTTCCTTGCTTGCCTTTCCTTGCCTTGGTTTGAATTTATTTTCTAATTAGTTTTATTATATGGTAGGATAACATAATCACAATAGAAATAAGAGGGTTGAAAACTCACATTTCTCTATCTAAAAATGAAGCATGATTCATTATAATGGAAATCACAACATGATACAAGGGTTTCTTAATAAAAAATTAAGCCAATCAAAATGCCAAGTGTCCATACGGAATGTTCCCTCAAATATTGTGCATGCATGCAACGAATCCACATGCATGAATTCCATGGTAGAAAAATCCATGGATGAATGTGCAAGATGACAAGTGTATGGAGTGTCCACAAAAAAATATATGATCAACTCCCCAAAATAGAAAGTAGATCGTCTCTCCCCAAGATGTCTTTCCTTACCTTCCCTAGACTTGCCTTGCCTTTCCATGACATGCAATTACTTGACTTTCCATGCCATGCTTTGCGTTACCTTGCATTGAATTTCCTTTTCTTCTCATACTATGCCTTTCCTTTCCATGAAATTCCATGCCATGCTTTGCATTGCCTTGCATTGCATTTCCATTTATTTTCATACCATGCCTTGCCTTTCCATGCAATGCCATGCCATGCCTTGCATTTCCCTGTGTTGCATTATCTTTTCTTGAATTTCCTTGCGATGCCATGCCATGACTTTCCTTTCCTTTCCATGCCATGCCTTTCATTTCCTTGTCATGTGATGCTTTACATTTCCATGTCTTTCCATGTCATACCTTACATTTCCTTGTGTTTCAATTTATTTCCTCAGATTGTCTTGACTTTCCTTTCCTTTCAATGTCATTCCACGCCATGTCTTGAATTTCCTTTCCATGCCATTCCTTTCCTTTTCATGTAATGTCTTTGATTTCCTTCCATTGAATTTCCTTTTCTTGCACTACCTTGTGATGCAGCAGAATTTTTTCCTCCAAAATAAACCTTCTTGATTTCACCAAGAGGTGTTTACATTTACTAAGGGAGTGGGTTCCCTAAACTTCAAATTAATGTAATTTCTCATATTTTAGTTGTATTATAGAAGGATAGGGCTTGTTTTTCCCTAATTTGAGGTGTAAAATCTTAGTTAAGGAACTAGTTGAGTTTATATAGATTATCCTAAGTATGGAGGAATCGATTCTATTTGATCTGTATCAATTGTAAAGTATGAGGGTTCTATTATGGTTTATAGTTGCACGATATTAGGGATTTGTTGATGAGTTGGAAATTTACCTTCCATGCTTAAAATTGTAAGCCTATGTGATGCAGATCGCGCCACCCAAGTACGTCCGCTCTCACAGGATCTTCTTCTTCTCGACCCAAAGAACTCAAAGGTTCTTCTATTTCCCTATCGGGAAGTCTGCTCCCATAGTTCTTTCGTGTGATCCCCCTCCCTTGATTTATCAGGGAATCAGAACTCGTGACTTCACAAGTTCAAAGGTTGAACACTGGATTCTCAGGTCCCCGAGACCTGATGATCAGTGAAATTGCGACCTTGCAACCACGCAACCTCGCCGGTTGAACCGTCGAACTTTCACCCTCCTATTCCTTGAATCCCCGAGATGCGAGAATTCACCGGAATGATGACTTCTATCTCTAGGCAGCACATGTCCACCTGTCGGCCACGTGGTCCCACCTTATGTTGTGCCACGTGTCCACACGAACCTCGGCTCCTCGGCACTTCGTGACTCGCAAATCCTAATCGCCAATACTTTGGGACTTCTCATAGCGAGATCCTGAGATGATCCTTTGGTGCCACCTGTACTCCACTCGCCGACTCTACTATGGCCCACACTCTCCTCCAACTGTCGGGATATCTCTTTCTTGCAATCTCGTGATCCCTACACCCAAATCCTCGGACCTTTTCTTACGAGGTCTCGAGACACGATCCCTCGCTCAGATCCAACGGTCCTCTTGTAATCCAGATCCAACAGCTATCCTTCTCTCGCTACCTTGCGACCTCGCGACTTGGAGTACCCAATGTTTGGGCTTTCAAACTATGAACTCCTGAGTTCGCGAGACCTCACGATCTCTCACCACCTGTCCCCTCAGATGGACGGCTACGATCTTCTCGCTACTTCGCCACCTCGTGACCTCGCGCCTCACGAATTTGAATACCCAATACTTGAGCTTTTACGCTGCGAACTCCCGAGTTCACGAGATCTCTCTATCTCTGCCACTTGTCCTCTCATATGGATGGCTACAAATCCCTCACTACTTCACTGCTCGCAAAGCTAAAGGACTTCCCTTTTGGTCTTCCAATGTTCGAGTCTCCGAGATGAGAGAATCTCCTTACACGCGTTCTCCACAATGAACGGCTTTGATCTTGTATGGATATCACGTCTCGCGATATCGCTGCTCTTGCTGCACAATATTTGGGGCTTCAACTCCTGAGTCACCGATACACGATACCACGTGTAGATCCTACAGCTCCTGTGACTCGGAATCGACAGCCTTGCCCCTCCTGAGCTTCAAACTCTTCAGACCTTCTCTTCGTAACCTTCTTGCACCTCTGCAAGATCTAACGATCCTCAGAACTTCACAAAATCTCTCCAGAAGATTCTGACCATCCGTTCTTCCTTAGGTAATCCACGAAATGAAAAGAGTATCTCTTCACGAGATTCCTTCGCCTTTTTTCCAACCTGCAACATTTCTCCCCGACTTCAAGTCGCACTTCTCTACGTTGATCCTCAGCGACTCAGAGGCCTATCCTTCTTGAGCTTTGCTAGATTACTTCAACCTCAACGAGGTTCTTTGCATGCACTCCTTGCGGCAAGCCTACGAACACTTCAACTGTTCGAGCTTCCTTGACTCTACGTATACCTGTAGCAGAAGTCCTTCAATATTCTGCTCAGTTTCACTACTGAGACTCCCCTTAGCCTGCACACTCCTTGCATGGCTCGTATAAGCGAATCTCACTCCTGGTTGTATGAGAACAAGAGTTAACTCTCTAAGCCTTCTATCAACGCGCTCCTTGTGGACGACTTCAACTGCACTCCTTGCAGGAATCCTTGCTCAAGTAGAGAAACAATTGAAACTCATTCACCCTTCCTCTCAGATTTCAATATTAATACATGAAATCATACACACAACATAATGACAAATGCATAACAGGAAGTAATATTCATAAGGAGAGCATTCAACACACATACATAGAGAATAACACAACAACCATGAATCTGAATCAACTTCTTCTATTAATTCAAGATCTATACATGGGTTTTCTTCTACAGTTCTCAGCTATTCTCCTATTCTCTAAATTCTTATAACTCTTGTTTCTTAATGTTACAATGATACAAATGAGCGTGTCTATATCTGTTTTCCCTCCTGGACTTTAAAACTGTCTAATCTAAGAATTCAATTCTATCTACCTGCAACTACTACTATAAATGCCTCTGTCTATATCAGATGAGAGCGTATGGATCGAGGTCTTATTAAATTCCTACCAAGGCACCAAAATTAAATGATCTCATTTATATTCAGCGCGTCAACTTCAAGAGAAAATTTTAAAAATTCAAAAACATGCATTGGACGTCTTCCAACTGTCTTTCGCTTCCACGTTGGTTTTGCTTGTCATGAGGGATACTCCTGCATCATACTCCCTTGCTTGAAAATTTTCACGGTCTCCTGTCCATGAGCTCCTGCACGGTATGTCCATGCTTCTGAATTTCTTCTTTAGTCTCCTAGCTGGCATCTTCAACTGGATGACCCTTCCACTTGACCAAATATTCAAAATATTCTTTCCTTCTGGTTTTCTTACCCACTCATTTTTTTAGTATCTTCTCTATATGTGGCTTCTCTACAAATGGCATCTGCTTATGCCACTATACCTATGGTTTATCATCACCTTCTGCTCCTACTTCATCATCTTTATATGGATATAAATCCAAAACATTAAATATCAGACATATTCCAATGCCATCCGGTAACTCAATTTCATAAGCATTCCGTCCCATTTTCTTCAAGACTTTGCATGGCCCAATTTTCTTCATCTTCAGCTTATTGTATGTTCCTCTCGGGAACCTTTCCTTCCTCAAATGTGCTAAAACAAGATCCCCAACTTCAAACTGAAGTTGTCTTCTATGTTGATCTGCCCTGCGCTTGTAATCCTGGCTTGATTTCAACAATCGTTCCTTCAACCTAGAGTGAAGTTTCTTCATCGCTTCAACGAATTCTCCTACGCTAGCACTGCTAGTATCGGTCTGTTCTGAATCCCTTAGTTCATAAACTCCTCTTGGTTTCCTTCCATATACAATCTGAAATGGACTTTCTCCTATGCTCATGTTCACTGAATCATTGTAAGAAAACTCTGCTTGTGGTAATATGCTATCCCAGCTGCTATGGTGCTCTATCACCAAGCTCCTCAACAAGTCTCCTAGACTTCTGTTGACCACTTATGTTTTTCCATCCATCTGAGGATGATAAGAAGAACTAAACATCAAATTAGTTCCCATTTTCTTCCACAATGTTCTCCACAAATTCCCTATGAATTTTGTGTCTCTGTCCGAAACTATGTTTTTCGGCAATCCATGGAGTCGCACGATCTCCTTGAAAAATAAATTTGCGATGTGAGTCACATCATTGGTATTCTGGCATGGAATGAAGTGTGCCATTTTAGAAAACCTGTCAACTACCACAAATATTGAATCAGCACCTCTTTGTGTCCTCGACAATCCCAACACGAAATCCATGCTAATTTCATCCCACGACTTCTCAGGTATGGGCAATGGCTGATAAAATCTTGCATTCTGCTTTCTTCCCTTTGAATGCTGGAAGATTTTGCATCGGTCTACAAACCTCTTGACTTCTGACCACATCCCTGGCCAAAAGTATGACTCGCTCACTTAGCTTTGCAAATGTCTTATCATGACCAAAATGTCCTGCTAATCCACCACTGTGCTTATCTTTCACCAAGTTCTCCCTCATGGAGCAATTTGAAATACACAGTTGATTGCCTTTAAACAACAACCCTTCCTGGATCAC
Organism: Picea glauca; assembly: GCA_000966675.3. Lineage (NCBI taxonomy): Eukaryota > Viridiplantae > Streptophyta > Pinopsida > Pinales > Pinaceae > Picea > Picea glauca. The sequence continues at coordinate 239,911 of JZKD02S1591667.1, read as the reverse complement.
ATACTCTATCCACTGACTTTTGTCTCTGAGAACTGGATTCTCAACTGCTTCATAAGCTTCCTTAAAGTCTGAATCATCTGCATACATGTCCTTAAGATCATCAAAGCCTAACATCTTGACTTTGAACTCCTACAATAGCAAACACTTCTTGCTCAAAGCATCAACAACTTTGTTAGCAGTACCAGAAATATGCTTTATTACAAAAGTGAAATTTTGCATGTATTCAACCCACTTAACATGCCTCTGATTCAACTTTTCCTATTGAGTTACAAATTGTAATGCATGGTTATCACTATATAAAACAAACTCTTTTGGAATCAGATAGTGCCTCCATTTCTTCAATGCTTGTATGATGGCATAGAATTCTTTATCATATGTGGAATACTTTTATTTTGTCTCATTCAGCTTCTCGCTGAAATATGCAATCGACCTATCTTCCTGGCTCAAGACCACTCCAATTGCAAACACGCTTGCATCACACTTTACCTGGAATGTTTTCTGAAAATCTGGCAACATCAAAACTAGTTGCTCTGTAATCTTTCATTTCAACAAATTGAAACTTTTCTCAGCTTCTTCAGTCCAGTGAAAAGATTTATGTCTTTTCTTCACTGTATCCATCATTGCTACACTAATTCTATTGAAATTCCTGATGAATTTTCGGTAGAAACTAGCCAGTCCATGGAAACTCCTCACTTCGAACACATTCCTTGGTGATGGCCAATTCTTAATTACCTCCACCTTATCTAGATCCATCCTTAATTCATTTGTTGAAATAACAAAACCCAAATAAATGAGTTCTGTCTTCATAAATGAGGACTTCTTCATATTAATCAACAACTTTTCCTATTGTAGTTTCTTCATCACAATAGCCAAATGCTTCATATGTTCAACCTTTGTCTTGTTGAAAACCAATATGTCATCCAGATACACAATGACAAATTTTTCGATGAAATCCTTCAAGACTCCATTCATCAACCTCATAAAGGTACTTGGTGCATTCGTCAAGCCAAATGGCATGACAAGCCATTCATACAAACCTTCATTTGTCTTGAATGTTGTTTTCCATTCATCACCTTCTCTCATGCGAATCTGATGATATCCACTCTTCAAGTCTATCTTTGAAAAAAAAAATTCCCCACTTAAGCAATCCATCAGATCGTCCATCCTTGGCAATGGGAATCTATACCTGATAGTTATCTTGTTTATCGCCCTTGAATCAGTGCACATCCTCCAGCCTCCATCTTTCTTCAGACTGAGTATTGTTGGAACAACACACGGACTCAAGCTTTCCCTGACCAAGCCTTTGTCCAACAACTCCTGGACCTGTCTTTTAACCTCTTCATTCTCTTGTGGAGTCAATTTGTACGGGGCTTTGTTTGGTAAACTAGCTTCTGGTATTAGGTCTATATGGTGACTCACGCTCCTCATCGGTGGCAACGAACGAGGTAATTAATCCACTACAATATCAGCGAACTCTTCCAGCAGTTCCTGAACTTCTTCTGGCAAATCGTCCACTCTTGTGCTTGTCAGAACAATTATCGGTTTTTTGACCACAAAGAATTGTGGATCCTCCTTTATCTTAACTTCTGTAAGAAGTTCCTTCCCACTCATGAGAAGTACTATGTTGTTTGCCTCTGGCTTCACCTCTTTATCTTCAATTGGACACAACATATGAGTCCTCCCATTCTTCTCTAGGGTATATATATTCTTCCTCCCATCATGAATTACACTTCTATCATATTGCCATGGTCTAACCAGCAATAAATGATAGACATCCATAGGAATAACATCACATAAAATCTTATCATTATATCCTCCTATCTTAATGTCAACTAAGCATTGTTTAGTGACACTTACTTGATGTCCCTTCTATAGCCATGAGACTTTGTATGGATTTGGGTGATTAGTTGTCTCCAACTCCATCTTTTCTACCATCTCGGTTGAAACGAGATTATCAGTGCTTCCACCCTCCACGATGACCTTGCACACTCCATACTTGGTCTTGCATGCAGTCCTAAAAAGACTGTTCCTTTGTGTTGAGTTTTCCATCTCTTTCTCTGGCGTCAAGAGGATTTTTTGCATCACCAACGATCTTCCGCCTTCGGCGTACTCTACCTCAACATCTCGCCTCTGTGCCTTGGCAATGTGAGCTTCTCCAGTTTATTTCCTTTTCTCTGGACACTCGAATGACTTGTGCCCATTTTTTCCACATGTGAAGCATGTGATGACTCCACCTCTTCCTCTTCCTCTACCTCTGGTATGAGAAAATCTATTATTATCAGCATATCCTCCTCTCTACTCAGTTTGTTGTTCTCTTTGCTCAACATATGGCCTTCTCTGTGAGGTTCCACCTCTCTCTATCTGAGTCTGAGGTTTCTTCCAGTCATCCTTGGGCTTCTGGTATTTATCTTGGGAAACTAATTTGCCTTTTGGATGACTTCTGCCTCAGCCCCTCTGACTTTGTTTATGGCTCAGCTTCTCCTCATCTTTTAGAGCTAATTGGTAAGCATCCTCCACCATTTGAATGGTCATCAAATTTAGTTCATCCTGGATTTCATACCTCATTCCATTCATATACCTGGCCACCTTTTCATCATTGCTTTCGTGATGACCTACTCTGATATTCAACCTGTAAAATTCCTTAGTATACTCCTTCACTATCATTAGCTTTTGTCTCAGATTCTGCATCCTCCTGAACAGAGAAATTTGATAATCCTTGGGAATGAATTTTGCCTTCATCTTTGCAATCATCCTGCCCCAGCTCTTTATCTTCTACTTGCCTTGGCAATGCCTATCATCTTGCAGTTCATCCCACCACAATGCTGCATGTCCTTTTAATCTCGTGACAACATGTCTGACCTTCTTGTCATCTTCAATATCTTCATAATCGAAGTAAGTTTCAAGAGCTCTAATCCAGTCTAGCAGCTCTTCTGCATCCAGTCTCCCTTCATAAGCTAGAATGTCCATCTTTGTTTTTGAACTCATCCGAGCGATAGCCTTAACTAAACGCTCATTGGCTGCATCTTCGACTGGTATTTCCTCTTCTTCATGTCCAGCATCATCTTTCTTCTTGGATTCACGGATATCTCCTGCATCAATGTTTCACCTCTATCTTATCTCCATGTCCTCCATTATGGCACGGAGATTTCACATTCCTCTCTCCACCTATGGATTTTTTACTTGCCTACCTCTTTCTCTAGACAATTCCCTCTCCCCCTCTGGATCAGGTGATTGTCTGCCTCTTCTCCTTGGCGGCATGGTGAATTATCCTTTTTCTTTGCTATAGAAAGAAAAGAAGATTTGCTATTCTCTGATACCACTCTGACGTAGATCGCGCCACCCAGGCACGTCCGCTCTCACAGGATCTTCTTCTTCTCGGCCCGAAGAACTCAAAGGTTATTCTATTTCCCTATCGAGAAGTCTGCTCCCACGGTTCTTTCGTGCGATCTCCCTCCCTTGATTTATCATCGAATCAGAACTCATGACTTCGCGAGTTCAAAGGTTGAACACTGGATTCTCGGGCCCCCGAGACCCGATAGTCAATCAACTTGTTGACTTTTCCCTGAGAGATTTCGCTACTCGCGACCCCGCAACCATGCAACCTCGTCTGTTGAACCATCGAACTTTCACCCTCCTATTCCGCGAATCCCCAAGATGCGAGAATTCACCAGAATGCTGACTTCTATCTCTAGGAAGCACGTGTCCACGCGTCAGCCGCGCGGTCCCACCTTATGCTCTGCCACGTGTCCACACGAACCTCGGCTCCTCGGCACTTCGCGACTCACGAATCCTAATCGCCAATACTTCGGGACTTCTCGCAGCGATATCCCGAGATGATCCTTTTGTGCCACCTGTACTCCAATCGTCGACTCTGCTATGGCCCACACTCTCCTCCAGCTATCGGGATATCTCTTTCTCGCAATCTCACGATCCCCACACCCAAATCCTCGGACCTTTTCTTATGAGGTCTCGAGACACGATCCCTCGCTCAGATCCAACGGTCCTCCTGTAATCCGTATCCAACGACTTTCCTTCTCTCGCTAGCTCGCGACCTCACGACTTGGAGTACCCAATGTTTGGGCTTTCAACCTATGAACTTCCGAGTTCGCAAGGCCTCACTATCTCTCACCACCTGTCCCCTCAGATTGACGACTATGATCTTCTCGCTACTTCGTCGCCTCATGACTTTGAAGAGCCAATACTTGGGATTTTACTCTACGAACTCCCAAGTTCACGAGATCTCGCGATCTCTGCCACCTATCCTCTCAAATGGACGGCTACAAATCCCTCGCTACTTCACTGCTCGCGAAGCTAAAGGACTTCCCTTTCGGTCCTCCAATGTCTGAGTCTCCGAGATGAGAGAATCTCCTTACACGCGTCCTCCACAATGAATGGCTCTGATCTTGTAGGGATATCGTGTCTCATGATATCGTTGCTCTTGTTGCACAACTTTTGGGCCTTCAACCCCCGAGTCCCTGATACACGATACCATGTGTAGATCCTACGACTCCTGTGACTCGGAATCGATGGCCCTGCCCCTCCTGAGCTTCAAACTCTTCAAACCTTCTCTCCATAACCTTCTTGTACCTCTGAAAGATCTAACGATCCTCGGAACTTCGTGAAATCTCTCCAGAAGATTCCGACCGTTCGTTCTTCCTTGGGTAATCTGTGAAATGAAAAGAGTATCTGTTCACGAGATTCCTTCACCTTTTCGCCAACCTGCGACATTTCTCCCCAACTTCAAGTCGCACTTATCTACGCTGATCCTCAATGACTCAGAGGCCTATCCTTCCTGAGATTTGCTATATTACTTCAACCTCAATGAGGTTCTTTGCATGCACTCCTTGCGGCAAGCCTGCAAACACTTCAAGTGTTCGAGCTTCCTTGACTCTGCATATGCCCGTAGCAACAGTCCTTCAATATTTTTCTCAGTTTCATTACTGAGACTCCCCTTAGCCCGCGCACTCCTTGCATGACTCGTATAAGCCAATCTCACTCCTGGTTGTATGAGAACAAGAGTTAACTCTCTGAGCCTTCTGTCAACGCACTCCTTGCGGACGACTTCAACTGTACTCCTTGTAGGAACCCTTGCTCAAGTAGAGAAACAATTAAAACTCATTCACCCTTCCTCTCAGATTTCAATCTTAATACATGAAATCATACACACATCATAATGACAAATGCATAATAGGAAGTAATATTCATAAGCAGAGCATGCAACACACATACACAGAGAATAACACAACATCCATGAATCTAAATCAACTTCTTCTATTAATTCAAGATCTATACATGGGCGTTCTTCTACAGTTCTTGTCTATTCTCCTATGCTCTAAATTCTTCTAACTCCTGTTGCTTAATGTTACAATGATACAAATGAGGGTGTCTATATCTGTTTTCCCTTCTGGACTCTAAAACTGTCTAATCTAAGAATTCAATTCTATCTACCTGCAACTACTACTATAAATGCCTATGTCTATCTCAGACGAGAGCGTATGGCTCAAGGTCTGATTACATTCCTACCAAGGTGACAAAATTAAATGATCTCATTTATATTCAGCACGTCAACTTCAAGAGAAAATTTTAAGAATTCAAAAACTTGCGCTGGACGTCTTCCAGCTGTCTTCTGCTTCCACGTTGGTTTTGCTTGTTGTGAGGGATGCTCCTACATCACTATGGTCAATCAAGAGGAGTGTGTGTAGAGATAGAGTGAGAGAAAGAGAGTGTGTGAGTAGAAGGCCAATTGTGGCCAAAATGATGAATAAAGGCCAATTAAATTTAAATCGGGCCAAGGAAGGAGAGAAGGCCTTATGTAATTATGTACATATTCATTAATATAATATTTGTGTGTTTATCTGGCGTTTTGTGAAGTGTGAGCTATTGAATCCATATAGGATCCTCCTTTTGTTATCTAGTTTTTTTCAAGTTCGGATTGAAATCGATCATCGATAATCGAAGAGATTGATGTCTTTGAGGTTAAAGAGGATCATTTGAATGCAAATTTGAGTCAATTGGAGTTGTGGGAGAATAGAGGTCAAAGAATGTGCTACACGCAAGGTTAAACAGAGGTCGAATAAGCCTTTGTAAAAATTGAGGAAAAATAGTCATTGGATCAAGGTCAAGTCAATTCATGACCATTGGATCGAGATCATAGTAAATTTTTCACTTCATATAATCAAAGAATCGTGATAGTTCGATCGAGATTCATATTGACAGTTTTCATTGTAGCAGACTGTGGGCATCAAAGGTTTTAAGGTGTTTGAGGATGAAAAAGTCTTGATAGTCCAGGGAGAGGAACTTATTTGACCATCAAATCCAGAGTATGATCGATGAGAGATAGTGTATTAGGATTTAGGAGGTGCAAGGAAGTTAAAGAAAAGGTGACCATTCCATGTCTAGAGGATATAAATGACTCATATTAGATATGGGATAAATTTTCCAGATCGATGGTCCAAACCCCAAAGTCTATGCTTATAGATGGTTAAATCATGATCATTGATCGCTAGAAGGATCAACGGTCCATATCATTGCACATCTCATACTACGGGAATTTTTATTTGATGAGAAGTGTGAAAAGTTTCAATGTTCCGATAATGAAAAACATCATGATGGCATGATAATTTTAATTTAGGAAGTGACACATGGAGACTAGGTATCACAATACATGGTTTCTATGTCAAACATTTCATGATGAATATTGGATCTTGATTCCATATATCAATGGCCCTTGTCAATACCGAGATATGGCATGATGATAAGAGCCTCATTCTGAACATGACATGTGGAAGAAAGGTTCTAAAATGATCAGATTTCCACAGTGACCACATTCTGAGTTGAAGTATAATCAATGGTACATAATGGATACATGATATAAATCGGCAGTGATCCATTATTGAACAATATAATAGAGGAATAGATTATGACCATTGATCACTAGTGGGATCAAAGTTCTAGGCCATTACGAACCATGAGCTTCAGGAGTTTTGGGTTGTTGATAAGGGAGTGAAGTCTCGACATCCTAGGACCACTATATGTCGTATTCATCCATTTAATAGTATATATTGATGATATGTATTGATCAAGTATATCCATGGATATTAGCGACGGTTATAGCCTTTTCTCACATGAACGAGAGAGATGGAAGCTAGCGCTAAGGTTTAAGTTCTTAAGGGAATAAGCAGCATATCACTGCCACTAATCACATGGGAATAAGGAGGTATTAGTTCTATATTTTAGTTTCTAGTGGATTGGTGTAACAATAAAGCATTACAAACCTCTCTTAATAGTGGAATTGGGCTTGCATAATGAAATTGCAAGAAGCTCGAGCTTGGAGCTGCAGAAAATTTTACTTATATCATAGCATGGCACTTGATATTATCAATTGGTATCAGAGTAGAGTTTTCGCTAAGATTTGAAAGGTAAATCTAAAAAATTTAAATTGTAGAATTTCAACAGTGAAACTTTGAAGTTGCAAAATTGAGGTCATTCCATCCAAGGAGAAGGAGAAGAGATGTTGAGAAGACAAGATCTCATAATATATTTTTCATATATTGAGTTGATTTTTTATTATTAACTATGGTAAAGGTGTATTAATGTTTACAATTAGCATTGGTGAAATAAATAAAATGGTAGCAACCACGACAAAAGAGAATTTGTGATAGAGGATGAAGAGAAGATAAGGCTCTTTAAAAAGAAGAGAAGCTTGTAGAGGAACCTTGCAACAAGGAGTGTTGTAAATACTTCCAGGATAAATATTGAAAGTGAAGAGAACAACAGGAAAGTGATTAGGTGAAAATACAAAGAAGAGAAGAGGACTACTCAGAAGGTTCTAGAGGAGAAAACCAAAAGGATGCCAAGAGGTCAAGCTCATGAAGCCTGCTGAGGTATTGAGTGGAAAGGTGTAGATACTTTCTACAGAGGAGAATTCATGCAGCTCCTAGTGGGAAAGGAGAATCTCACAAAGGGAATAGATGAAGATGAATATCGATGGTCATGACAAGGGTTCAGGAAAAATCCACAACCATAGAAAAGAGAATTCAAGAGAAATTGGCATAAGGAGGATGGATGATGAAGAATTCTGTTATCACTCCAAGAAACCCTCAGTGGTTGCAGACCAGAGGTGCTTGGTAACTTAAGAAATGAATGTTTTTGTGTTTTGTGAATGTGGGTCAATGGGACAACTCAATACAGTTTATAGCATTCAAACATGAACATGAT
>JZKD02S1591667.1:174584-230521 GCA_000966675.3 Picea glauca | reverse complement strand
CAGATAGAACTTGAAATCCTGCTTTTTCAGAGCCGTGGTTTTGAACCATTTTTTCCCAGTCATAGGTAACCCTGTAGCTTCTGCAATAAACTTCTCGTCCACCTTGATTTCTACAAAACCCACCCGAGCTTTGTTACCATCGAATGACATTGCAAAGGCCTCAATTGTGGCTTGATGACACCCACTCTGCAATCTGTTCACGAAATCCATGCAACCTGCGTTTGAAAAATATCTTTGAACCTCGGGATGCGATTCCGGAAAAGATAAATTGTTGAGTTCTCATTTTAACAAGAGGCCACCGCGTTTTTTCATCATTTTACAACTCTGTCACTCGGCCACTGTGATTTCTATAACTTTTTTGGTTGAACCCTTGTCCTGTGCTGCTGAAAGCAGTCTCGGATTCCTCTCTGTGTTGGGTGAAATGCGAACCTCGGGTGTACTCTGGAAACAACCTATGAAACACCACACCGACTTTACCTAATTTGATGGTGTCATACCCTATGAACCTCATCTGTACCTGCATCGCTGGATGTGAACTTGCCATTTCTGGTGTGATGATAGTTGCGCACCGGTTCTGAAAAGATTTCAAATTTCTGTCATATCCTGTTATACAAGCTTAAACTGCCATGAATGCTTGCTTCCACCAGTGCATGTCTCGGATCTTGTTGTGACGTGGGGGTGATCACCTCATAATTTCATGCATGTGTGGATAATGAGCACGTGATTCACGCTTCATGCAGCTACAAAATTTGGAGAACATTCCTACCATCACGCTCGCTTTCCACTTTCACCAGCGCGCGAAATCTTCCGAAAACCCTATTAGCTGCGGAAAGTGAACACTTTCCACAGCGCACCGTTTGATAGGAAATTCACTTTAGCTGCGGAAAGCAAAACAACGTACCACATCATTTGAAAAACATTTCTTAGCATGAAAGTAAGTACTCTCCGTATCGTGGCACGTGCAAACTGTCTATCGAGCTTTTTGCGCCTCGTTACTTTCCACAGCATTTCGAACTAATGAAACAACGCCCTTAGCTGTTGAAAGCTATCGCTTTCCACAGCGCACAATGGGCCCTTTAACATGATGTTAGCTGTTGAAAGTAAACAGTCACATTTTCGAAATAGAAGACTTTATGGATCGAATATTTCCTAAGACACACCAAAACCAAAATTTTTCTAAATGTAAAAACTCAAAGATGACTTGAAGATACTACTGAAAGCTATGATATCCACCCAAAACTCGGCTGAAAGGACGGTTTCATTTTGGGAGTTAACAAATTCAATAAGGAATTGGTTGGGTTAAAGGAACAACTCAATTATGTGGAACAATTTCTATATAAATATGAAGAATACCAAATAAAAGGATGGAATGTAAATAAAAATTTCAAGTGGGCTATTGATTAGATATATGTTAGGAATTTGAGGAAATGATTGAAGCACAGGTTGAGTGCTTGGACGAAGAAAGAGGAATTTAGAGGAGATGAATTTAGTCAAAGGTTAGTTCATTATTGTGAAACATAGAAAGGATCATTCCTTGGAGAGGATGAGGATGGATATGTTGAAGGGAGACTTGTTGAGAGTCTCATGGACTATGTGGAAAGTTCATAGAAACATGTGAGGATGATGCTAGTAGCATCAAATGAGACCATGGAGTCTTACATTTTTAAAACTAATAAATTGTTTATGTTTATAGGTTGTACATAGGAGGAATATGGGCAATCATATGGAACTATCATAAATCTTTATGATGGTGGAGACATGCTTTATAAACTAATAGAGGGAAAATAGAATCATTTTTTTTTTATGAAGGAAGATGAGACAATGTCATATCAAGAAAGAAGCCAGAGTAAAACACAACTTGTGAATGGCTTTGTTGAAGGAGTGGATGTTGACGGTGGAATTCTGATGAATTGCTTATACAAGAATGAGGAGATGATGTCAGATGAGACTCAAGAGTCTCATGGTTGGGACACCAATCATTCGTGTGTGTATGTAGGATATGAAGACAACCAAAATAAGTAAAAAGATGAAGAGAAAATTAATGAAGGCATGACCAAGAAGATTCCAGTGAATGGAATGATGGGTGATAGTCATATGGAAGAAGAAGAGGAAATAGATCTCTTAGAAGAATGGATGGAAGAGGATGTAGGTGATGAATATTGCACAAAGTTTACAAATTCAATTCAAGTTAATTTTATTGATTTGTATGAGGATTTGGAATTCTTGGAAAAGGAGATACTAAATCAGAAAAATCATACTCAACATGAAAAATTAGAACTAGAAGAAGAAAGATTTGTCTTGGAGGTCATCAACTTGCATGAACTTGCAAGGCATGACCAACAGGTTGTAAAAGAAGTGGAAATATCCATGTGGAGTCCATATGAAGGACAAATACAATAGAGGAGAAATATGGATGTTGAAATTGCTGAAATGTGGAAAATGATGATGAATAGGTCCAAATGGAGATACTGAGAGATGAATAAATTAATCAAGAACAAATTTCAGTTGGATGAGAGAGATTGCATCCGCAAGGAGTTTGCACAATAATAGAGTAAATTTTGGGATACAGGAAGGTTGTAGACAACAACAGTACAACACCGAGGAAACAAGGAAAGTGGAAAACAACAACATAATATTTGGGACTGAAGAAGACTTCAACAAATGAAGACATGTGATTAGGAGATCCCAAAAAATTTCAATTGTGGGATTCTGATGCAAGAGCATATTTTCCTCCAAAATCAACCTTGTTAATTTGACCTAGAGGTATTTACATTTACTGAGGGATTGGGTTTCCTAAACTTCAAAATAGCATAATTTCTCATATTTTAGTTGGATTCTAGAAGTATAGAGTTGTTTTTTCCCTATTAGAGGTGTAAAATCTTCATTAAGAAATTAGTTGAGTTTAGGTATATTATCCTAAGTATGGAGGATTTTATCCCATTTGAAACTTATCAATTGTAATGTGTGATAGTGCTATTACGGTTGTCAGTTGCACAATCTTAGGAATTTGTTGATGCGCTTGAAGTTGACCTTCCATGCTTAAAATTGTAAACCTACGGGAAATCAAGAGGAGTCTGTGTAGAGACAGAGTGAGGGAGATATAGAGTGTGAGTAGAAGGGAAATTGTGGCCAAAAGGCTAAACAATGGCCAATTAAATGTAAATTAGACCAAGAAAGGGAGAAGGCCCTGTGTAATTATGTAGAGATTCATTAATAAAATATTTGTGTGTTTATGTGGCGGTTTTTGAAGTGTGAGATATTGAATCCATAGAAGAGCCTTCATTCATTATCCAATGTTGTGAAAGTTCAGATCAAATGCGATCATCAATCATATAAGAGATCGATGTATTTGAGGAAATAGAGGATAATTTGAATCCAGAGTTGAGTTAGTTGGATTCGTGGGAGAATAGAGGTCGAATATTGTACTGCATGCAAGGTGAACCATAGGTCAAACGATTATTTTTAAGCATCGAGGAATAGCATCCATTGGATGAAGGTCAAGTTAAGTCCTGACCATTGCATCAATATCATAGTAAATTCCTCACTTTCCATAACTGAAGAATTGTGATCGTTCGATCTAGATTCAAATCAATGGTTCTCGTTATAGTCGACCGAATGCATAAGAGGTTTTAATTTGTTTGAGGATGCAAAAGTCTTGATAGTATGGTGGTGAGAATAGATATTACCCTCAAATATAGAGTCAAATCGACGAAACACAATGTATTGGGAGTTAGGAGGTGCAAGGAAGTTAAAGGAAAGGTGACAAGTCCACGTCTAAAGGAGATCAATGACTCATATTAGATCCGGGATAAAGTTACCAGATAAGCAGTCCAAACCCGATATATTAGACTTATAGATGGTGTAATCATGACCATTTATCACTAGCAGGATCAACAGTCCATATCATCACACACCTCAGACTGTGGGAGTTTTTGTTTGATGAGAAGTCTAAAATTTTTTGATGTTTCAATGATGATAAATGTCATGATGATGTAAGGAATTCAATTTAGTAAGTGACATGTGGAGACTAGGTACCACGATACATGATTTTTGTGGAAAAACTTTGATGGTGAAGATTAGATATTGAGTCCATAGATCAACGATGCTCGTCAAGATCAAGATACATTAGGCTAATGTCAGAGCCTCACTCTGGGGATGACACGTGGAAGCAAGGTTTTGTACTCATTAGATATCCATTATGGCCACGTCGTGAGTTGAATTATAATCAATGTTCCATAATGGTTCTATGATCCATATCGATGTTGATCCATCGTTGAATGATATTACAGAGGAAGAGATTGTGACCATTGATCACCAACATGATCAATGGTCTAGGTCATTGTGGACTGCAACCTTTGGGAGCTTTGGGTTGTTGAGAAGGGCGTGAAGTCTCGATGTCCTGGGATGACTATATGTGGCAGACATCCATTAAAGAGTATAGATCGATGATCCATATTGATCAAGTATATATGTGGATCTTAGCGATGGTTATATTAATTGGTCACATGAATGAGAGAGATGGAAGCTAATGCTAAGTTTTAAGTGCTTAAGGGAATAAGCACCATAGTAAAATCATTGGTAACATGGGCATAAGGAGAAATTAACGTTGTATTTTACGTGTTAGTGGATGGGTACATCAATAGAGCATTACATATCTCTCTTAATAGGGGAATTGGGCTCGTATAATGAAACTGTAAGTAGCTCAATCTTGGAGGTGTAGTAGATTTTACTTATAACTTTTCATATGTGGGAAAGTAACTTGGTGGGTTGCTATCACCTTGCATTTCCTTTCCTTCCCTTTCTTTTTCTTTCCATACCATGTCATGCCATGCCTTTCCTTTCCTTGTCTTGTCCTGCCATGTCATGACATGCCTTTCCTTTCCTTGCTATTCCATGCCTTTTCTTTTCATCCCATGCCTTAAATTTTCTTGCATTCCATGCCTTTCCATCCCATAGAATCTCTTGCATTGCCTTGTGTTTCATTCCTTGTATTTCCTTTCCTTTCCTTCCCATGTTATTCCATGGCATGCCTTACCTTTCCTTGACATGCCATTCCATGCCTTTCCTTGCCTTTCCTTTCCATGTCATTCATTTCCTTTCCATTCCATCCCATGTCATGCCTTGTGTTGCCTTGCATTGCATTTCATTTCTTTAAATTTTCTTTCCTTCCCTTTCCATGCCTCTCCTTGCCATGCCATGCCTTACTCTACTATGTCATGCCTTTCATTTCCTTGGCATGCCTTGCATTTCCTTGTGTTATATTGCATTGTCTTGCATTTCCTTGTCTTTTCATGCCTTGACTTGTCTTCCCTATACTATCCTTTCCATGTCTAGCCTTAAAAGGTGTTAAATTGTCAAACATATGTTATAAGAATTGGGGAAAACCCTATTTTCAAATATCCTCCAATAAATAATTTTCTAGGAAATGTAATGACAATAGAGGGGGGCCATTAGATGAAACCTAGTTCCCTGAATCCAATGCAATTCATGGTTGATCCATGTGAGGTCCAATTATATTTTTATCGTGAGTTTCAACTTTCTTCCTCAATCCATTCAGAGACATTTTGGCAATTTTTTCTGGGGGCATAAAATCCAAACTGAGCAGCATAATGGATTTTTGTAAGCTCCTACATGTTTATTTGACCAAGACACACCTGATTACGCTACCCATAATTGTTCAATACAGTGTTCCTGAAAATTGACCTCTTGTTCCTAAATTTCACTAGGCCTCACTATGCAAAACCCTAGTTACGAAGATCTTTCAACAAATGTTTTTTTGAGCAATGGAATGTTAGCGGAGGGGCCCCACTAACTAAAACCTAGTGCCCCATATCCAAGGCTATAGATGATTCGTCTATCTAAGGCCTTGTTATATTGTTAACACAAGTTGCAACTCACCTCCTCGAGTCATTCAAGGACATGTTAGAAATTTTTTCAAGGGGCATAAAATCCAAACCAAGTAGCATAATAGAATTATGTAAGCTCCTGCATGTCTATTTTTCTAATTCCCATGTGACCACACTACCCACAATTTCTCGACATAGTTTTTTTTAAATCGACCTCTTGTTTAGAAATTGCATTGTGCCTCACTAAGAAAAACCCTAGTTCTGGAGATCTTCCAACAAACACTTTTCTCGACAATAAAATTAAATTCGAGGGGCCCCACTAGATGAAAATTGGTACTCTAAATCCAATGAGACTAAAGTTTCATCCATCAGAGGCTCAATTAGAGTTTTATAGTGAGTTTCAACTCACCTCCTCAAGCCATTCAAGAACATCTTGGCAATAGACCTAGACCTAAATCATGACCATGGCATAGACCTATACCTAGACCTCAACCATGAACTATACCTAGAACTAGACCAATACCTAGACCAGGAAATAGACCATTACCTAGAGCATGACCTAGAGCATGGAAAGACAAGGCATGACAAGGCAAGGGATGAAAAGGAAATGTCTAGGTATAAGTCTAGGTCTAGGTATGGAAATACAAGTCAAGGAAATGTAAGGTAAGGCAAGACATGGAATGGAAGGGAAATGTCTAGGTATAGGTCTAGGTCTAAATTCTATATCTTGTTATAAAAACTATTAAGTTGAAAGATTAATTTTTATTTCTTTGATTTTAAATAAAGTCTTGAAGTTATGTTTTTTTTAATTCAATCCAAAAGAAATTATGGATCAATAATATATTGAGACTACACCATAAGGATGGAACATAACTCTATTTAGTGGCATCCCTCTCGATGTAAATCCTATTAATTATGATAATACATGTTTCACAACTATCAAGATACATAAGATATATGAATAAAGAGAGCTTATGTAATGACATTAAAATTATCATGCAACTATTTTGGTCTAAGATAGATGGGATACCAATTTGTATAATTACATTCTTAATGAATCCTTTGATTGTAATTTTTAGGCATTAAACTTGTCCATTTAGTACAAGTATTATTTTCTTAAGAAAAAAAAAGGTATAATACATGAATGTCACTATTTTCTTATTAAATTAACTTGAAAACAAATTGATTAGAAGTTAATTGAGTTTGGAAATAATTTAATGTTGTTTATGATTATGGAGACAAATTTCTTGTGGGTGGCTCGAAGAAAAATAAATTCTCTGTGAAAATGAAAAGAACCATATTTTTACAAACAATTAGTTTATGAATATCATAATGAAAGTAAATTTTAGATGAATTGTGGTTAGACTTGATCTTCTAAAAGGTGTACATGATACACTATTCATTTGAAAGATGGTAATTACATTAAATTCATAATTTTTTTGTTATTAAAAGACTTTTATATTATCTATGTTATTAAATGATTTGTGTGTTATTCATGTGTAAATGTGTATACAAATATCAATGGTTACTGAAATCATTTGAATGTTTTGTAAAGATATCATATATTGTATTGTATTCTATCTCAATCCATTGTTTACCTATTCAAAAACTTTGATGCTAATCATCATTTTGGTTTTGTATGAATTTTAATCATCTGAAAGGAATCAATAATTATAGGTGTAAACTCAACAAGGATACCTAAATGAAGTTATTATTTTATTGAAGGGTGTTAAGTAAGCATTCAAAGAGTTATAATTTGAATAAGTTTGATTGTTAAATTAGTTGAAATTTTGTGTTTAACCTAGAAGGATATCGAAAGGTAAGGCATCTAAAGGCAAGGCAAGGTAATGTAAGGAAAGGAAATGAAACACAAGACAACACAAGGCATGACATGGCATGGCAAGGAAAGTCAAGGTATGTCATGGAATGGAAAGGAAAGGCATGTCATGGCAAGGAAATGAAAGGAAAGTTAAGGAAATGTAATGAAAGGAAAGGCAAGGAGTGACATGGCAAGGTAAGGCATGGCATGGAAAGGAAAGGAAAGGCGTGACATAACAAGGCAAGTTGTGTCATGGAAAGGGAAGGAAAGGAAAGGCCAAGACAGGAAAGGAAATGCAAGGAAAAGAAATGAAAGGCATGACATTGAAAGGAAAGGAATAACATAGCAAGGGAAGGGAAGGCATGGCATGGGAAGGCATGGAATGACATGGAATGGAAAGGAAAGGTAAGAAAATGCAAGGCATGGTATGGAATGCCATGGAAATTCAAGGCATGGAATGGAATGGAAAGTAAAGGAATGACAAGGAAATTTAAGGAAATTCAATGCAACACAAGGAAAGGTAAGGCATGGCATGGCATTCCAAGGGAATTAAATGAAAGGAAACACAAGGAAATTCAAGGGATGGTATGCAATGGAATGGAAAGGCAAGGAATTTCATGGAAAGAAAAGGAAAGGCATGGCATGTCATGGAAAGGAAAGTAATGGAATGACATGGCAAGGCATGGCATGGCATGGCATGGCATGGCATGGCATGGAAATTCAAGGAAAGGAAAGGAAATGAAACACAAGGTAATGCAAGAAATGGCATGGAAATAAAAGGCATGGGATGGAATGGCATGGAAAGGAAAGGAATGGCATGGCATGGAATGTAATGGAAAGGAAAGGAAATAAAATACAATGCAATGAAAGGTAATAAAACGTAAGGAAATGAAAGGCATGGCATGGTATTTAATGGCAAGGAAATGAAAATCAAGGAAATGAAAAGGCAAGGAATGGCATGGAAATGAAAGGAAAGGCATGGAAATTCAAGGTAAGGGAAGGCATGGAATGGCATGGGAAGGAAAGGAATGGTATGGAAAATCATGGCATGGAAAGGAGAGGCAAGGAATCACATGGCATGGCATGGAAAGGTAAGGCATGACAAGGAAAGGTAAGGCAAGGAAAGGTAAGGAAATGAGAGGAAAGGAAACAAAAGGCATGGCATGCCAAGGAAAGACATGGAAATTCAATGCAAGGCAGTGAAATGCAAGGCAAGGAAAGGCTAGACATGGTAAGGAAAGGAAAGGTATTACAAGGAAAGGCCTAAGTATATCTTTAGGTTTAGGTATGGAAAGGAAAGGAAAGGAAACATAATGCATGCCAAGTCAAGGAAAGCCATGAAAAGAAAAGGCATTCCATGGAAAGTCAAGGTGAGGAAAGGCATGGAATGGTAAAGAAAGGCATGGCATGGCATGGAAAGGAAAGGAAAGGAAATGCAAGGCAAGGCAAGGCAATACAAGGAAATGCAAGGAATATCATGGCATGTCATGACAAGGAAAATTATGTCATGGAAAGTAAATGCATGAAAAGGAAAGGAAAGTCTAGACAAGGAAAGGCATGGAAAGGAAATGTCTATGTATACATCTAAGTCTAGGTATGCAAAGGAAAAGGAAGGCAACGCAAGACATGGAATGGAAATGCAAGGCATGGAATGGAAATGCAAGGCATGGAAAGGAAATGAAAGGAAATACAAGACAAGGCAAGGCAAGGCAAGGTAAGGCAAGGCAAGGAAAGAAAAGACAAGGTAAGGATATGCAAGTAAGTAAATAAAAGGTAAGGCAATGCATGGCTAGGCATTGATCACATATGTTTTTGTGGAAACTCCATCCACTTGGCATATTTAAAATTCATCCATGGAGTTGGATACCTTGGAATTCACACACATGGTGTGTTTCCATGCATTCACATTCTTGGAGGGAACATTCCATGTGTGAACTTGTCATTTGAATCAGCCTTATGCCTATTTTTGGTGGTACATCCCCTTAATGAGAATTATTTTTTTCATACTACTACTATTTTTGGATGATGGAAAATTTCTTTGGAGAGGATAATATCCACATGTTGTAACATGGTCAACCATGGAATGAGGAGAGATATAACTAATCCATTATTATAATATTTATTAGACTTGTCATGTAGTTAGTTAGAAAATATTAATATTTTATTGTATAAGAGAAGATAGTCGCTCTGTAAAGAAGAGTTCTCTCTCTATCCTTTATAAAGGGTGGGTAATTTGGGTAATTAATGGCTTCCCTCTTGAGATACATTGTACAACATTTTGGCAAGATTAATGGAGAATTTCAGGTATTATTTCATTTGATGTGAGGATTTATTGTGAAATTGTATTTTTTGTGTTGAGTTTGTATTAAGAAACCCTTGTATCATGTTGTGATTTCCATTGGAATGAACCATGCTTCATTTTGGATAGATTAATGTGAGGTTTCAACCCTCTTTTTATATTGTGATTATGTTATCCCACATGATTCTTATTATTGGTTCCTGGAGCCTTAACAAGGATGGGCCTTCAATCTTTTGTCAAATTTAGGTCCTTGAGAACCATTAATTGCATATGGATTTATCACTCAGAATTATTTTCCACCATAAAATATTTGTTGATGAGTAATGAAAGTATTTATAATCACTTTAAAAAAACCAAACTATTTTTACTTACATAGACTTCCTTAACACTTTGAAATTTGATTTATCAAATTAAATAAATTATTACAATGATTAATACAATAATACACTCCAAATATATATCAATACTCAACCAAATTGAGAAAAAATGTATTTAATTTCATAAATATTTCAAAATTTTGTGAAATAGTTGTTGGAACCTAAAATGTATTTGTATAGTCTTCAACAAACATCTCCTATAATAAGTGGATTTATTGAATATTGTAAAGGTGATTTTAGTTTCTATTTGTTCAATGTAAGTTATTGAATCTACAAACTCATCAAAATCTACATTGATGCATTAAGTGATCTTTTTATCTTTCCATGTATGAGTTTCTCCTTCAGACTATTGAAAAAAAATATTCAACTTATCATACTAGGAGATCTTAAATTAAAGGTATTAGCACTGAGAGTCACCCTCACACTGTTAGAGGATAAGCCCAATACCCATCAAATAGATTTGTAATGGTAATTTTATGATAGAATGTCAAATGGGAAAAACTCAGCATAGCAATGTTCAAACACAAAAATTTATAGGCAAGAATGCATAAGCAAGTGAGGTCTTGGTTAACTTCAATCAGTGATTTAAAAGATAAGTGCGTGTATATGGAATAATTTGATGATAAGGATGAATAATTGTACTATAAGCATCAGGCCTTACTAGCATACAAATGAAGAAAAATCTCAGACACAAGAACTTCTTGATCTAAACTTTAAAACAATGATAAAAATTGCAAAAGAATCACAATCAAGCATACTTGTAACACAACTATAATATCTCAATTGAATCATTCAATGATGAGAAAATCAGAGTAATAAAGAGTTAATATGATGGAAAATAAAAATTGACTTCTATTAAGAAAAATGTCTCAGATCTCATACATAAAACCAAAGTATGTCTCTGTCTTATCAAAACATTACATCAGGGAGTCTATGCTCAACCATTCAAACCTACAAATGTACTTATAATGTTTCATTTATAGTTTAAACATTGAGTGATAACATACAATTCGAGTTGGATCCTCTAACATAGGATTCTTCCACTTAAAACTAAAAATATGACATATGTACAAGTGCAATAAACAAACTACTAAAAACAAGGAAAATGTCGGCAACAACTCTAACACCATAATATTTGTTGAGTGATGTGTCCCTTGAGCACATATCATTCATTTCCATGTGTCCACTAGCTCCAACTGACCTCCAAGCATATATTCAAAGCTCCATCTGCCACCTGGTGACCATTGATTCCCTCAAAACCCATCAAAACTGGAATTTGTAGCGAACCCTAAAGTGTTGACTGTATCATCTAGTTCATAGTGGATTTCATAGAAAATTCTATAGAGAATTCTGCAGCGCCCACATGTGTATACTATTTCACAACATATTCCATAGAAACATTGCATTTCTATCTGTCTAGGTCATTTCACAACGACTGTGAAACTTTTGCATGTGTAAATGATTTTGCAGCACATTCTGTAGAGAACCTATAGCCTTTGTCTATGTAGATCATTTTGCAGCGCCAGACGCTATGAAATGTCCTGTATCTTTTTCTGTTATGTAGTTTGAGCCAAAAATACCCAAAATCCTTAGAAAAATTTGTATAAGCTTGTAGATGACTCCTAAGTAGGTATAATCATGATACTTCCCATAAAAAATCAAATTGCAAGGATGATCATCATCATTTTGATATAATTTTGATGATCATAAGTAGGTATAATTTTGATGATCATCATCAAAATTAAGGGTTTTTCACCGCTCCATATCATCTCCTTAGTCTGGTACTTCTCCTGGTTCCAGCTTGAGATAACATATTAAGATTTCTCTGAGCTAAATCATCTTTGAAAGGTTGTAACTTCAACTTGATATTTTTTATTTGAGATTGTAAATATTTGTTTTGTCTGTACAAATTTCTAAGTTTCATATGAAGTGGCAAAAATCTCCTTGCTGTGAACCTGGCAAGATCAATGGTTTCCTTATACATATCCATAAGATCCTTCATATTTTTCCTCTTAAAGAACCCTTCTTCCTTCAGGAGAGAAACCTCCTTTCTGGCATGTCTGAGTTGTCTGGTCAATATTTTGAAGGTAGGGTTCTTAGGGGGAGTATTTATGTCTATGATTTCAACATGTTTCTCAACATTCTCAATTTTACCTTTATCCTTCCTCTTGACAAGAGCTTCTTCTATGACCTCTTGTTCATCAATTTCCTTCTTGTTTGATGACCTGGTGAAGTGACTCCTAGATCTAGTCTCAGCTGTAGCAGTAGGTGGGGGGAAGAGTAACTTTCTCCCTTTCTTGCCTATGGTTTTAGCTAAGGGAATTTCTTCTAGTTCTGGAGCAGGTTGAGGTGAAAATTTCCTTTGTGGAGACTGATGAGTTCCCCCTTCTTCTTCTTAAACTTCCTTAGGAGACTCATTATATTTAGCAATGTGTTTCCCCTTTATCTTTTTTCTTTTCTCTGTGTGAATATCATTGTTAGCTTGAAGAGTGATTTGCACCTTAGATTGAGGAGTAGGGGATACATTTAGTTGCAGATTTGTAGAGGTAATGAATTGCTCCAAGTTATGTTTATTTTCTTCAACTCCTCCATCACAAGCATCCTAATCAACCCTAAGTGGAAAACACTTGTGTCCACCATCTTGGATTTGGCTTGCACCTTATCAACCATTTTCACCATTATCCTAAACAAATATAAAGGAATGTTAATTATATATGTGTCTATGAAGTGCCGCAAAAGTCTAATGTGATATTGGTAAATCATATTGAATCTTCCCTCACAGGTAAAATATATCTAGATCACCTTTAACATCTTGTCAAATCCCTCAATCAAGTGTCTCTTAGGCACTCCCTTAGATAAGTTATCTCCCTGATGCTCTGGTTTGACGAACTCTTTAGAAAAGGTTACATTAAGATTCATGGATTTAAACCATATTTCACTAGTGTTGGGTATCTTAGTGGCTATTACAATAGATACCTCCATTTCAAGGGTTCCCACCTTGTTTTTAGTGCCATCAAAATTTAAGGAAAAATATCTCGCTACCCCAGGGTGTCCCCTCTACATATTCTGACAGAACTTTAAAAATCCAACCCTATGGAAGACCTCTATGATCATAGGTTCAACATCAAACAACTTCATAGCACAAGGTTGTGTCCTAAATACACTCTCACCTTTTTGAGACTTGTTTTGTTGAGTTGTATCCATTTTCTATTATGGGAGGCAAAATAATACAGTAATCTGAGAGATATGACATGTCAAACGAAGAATGAAGGTCTTAGGGTTTGAAATGATGGTCTTTAATGAGATGGATTCTTCAAAGGTTTCATAGTTTTCATTTTATTTGACTTATGAGCTAATGGAAAAGCCGTCTGATGTCTTAAGAAAAGGAAGAAAACCCTTTAGGGAGAAGGATATGCAAGGAAGCAACAACTATGAAGGTTTTTTAAGCTAACATTCCACCACCATTTGCAAGGTCATCACCATTTAAATCAACAAGGATATTTAAAATTTCAACATAGACATATTTTAGACTTGGAATAAAAATAAAATTCTAAAGGAATTTAGTTGATATAGGCCATGCAATCAGAGGATAAAAATGTTGAGTTTTATGCACAAGTTCGTAGTTCCGGAACAGGGGATCCATATCACAATTCATAGCAAATTTGACAGTATAAAAACAAAGGCCAAGAAGAATATAGGTACAATGTCTATGACAACAATCTTGGCTCAATTGTAGTAGAAGAGGCTAAAATAATGTAGATAGGCTAAGAATTTAGTGGTATTAAAGGTAAAGGGGTTGGTTGGTTAAATGATCCACAATTCACAGTGCCAGGTGCTATGAAAATTGAGCACAACCTTAAATTGATCTTTAACAGAGCTGAGAAAACTCAAGGAGTACCTGGACATCGTGGCTTAATTGTATATATGCTTAAGATAGAATGGAACCACGTGTACCCTCTCTAACCTCCAATTCCCCTATGTCAACCAATCTGTAGAAGAATCTGCAGTGCGTGTATGAACTTAGGAGTTTCTGCAACACCGACCTAGGAGCAGATTTCAAATATTTTATAAAACAATTAGATAGCCTAAATGACCACATCTCAAATTATTTCCTTTTAAAACATGGATGTTGAAAATAATGAGATCGACTGACTCAACCTTCATAAGTGAAATAATGGTAATGAAGGAGAATGTACTCAAGATGCGCTACAAAATATCCTAATGATATGGAAGCGTACTAAAATGACTTGATTTGACCTTCTAACGGGTAGAGGGATAGAGTGGAGGGGTTTAAGCGCATAGTGGAGGTAGTGACATGTCAGACTAGTGGTGGCATAAGGATGATAGTGATGGTTGTCTAATCATGTGATGAGATGAAGGTATAAACCAAAGGAATGATCCAAGTGTATAAACCAAAAGTATGGGCCAACATCCAACATTACATTTATTTTGTGCTAATACCTAATAAAACCATAAGGAGAAAATCAAAATTAAAGCTCAAACAAGATAAAGGATAAAAAATAAAAAACCTAAGGATGAAAATTGACCCATAAAAACTTCATGTGATAACAAAATGTTATAGGATATTTTGAGTTTTACATTTCATCTTCTCATCATGTCTATATTATCCCAAACACATCCACAATCCCAAAGTGTGCATTGATTTCAACTCATGGATTATTTTGTTCATGTTCATGTAGGCTTCTCCCTTTATAAAACAATGTGAATCTATGCTTCCTAGGAATTCCCTTGTAGTGGTATTTTTATGTGGAATTAGTTCATAGAAGAATAGAGATACTCAGTTGTTTCTATTTACTATTTCTGAGATTTGTCTTTTGAGAATAGATTTCTTTAAATACATTTAGATTAGATTTATTTCTTGCAATTCCTAGTAATTCCCTTCTAGTGGTATTATTATGTGGAATTGGTTCTTAGAAGAATAGAGATATTGAATTGTTTCGATTCACTATTTTTGAGAGTTATATTTTGATAATATATTTATTTAAATCCATTTAGATTAGACTTAATTCTTTCAATTTTATATATCTAAAAAAAGAGTGGAAATCTAAACACTTTGAAATTCATACATTCATTAACATAAAATGTAGAAACAATGAGATTCATAAACAATGTGTGTGTGTGTGCACTCAACGTAATCTAAAATGTACATTTTTTACAAGATGGCACATTGTGCCCAATATACAAAATGACAACAAGTTTTCTAACATAAAAAAATGCCCTATGGTGGCCTAGATACAAAATGGAAGACATTGGTCACTCATTGAACATTTCCACCCTCGCCACCCTGAGGAGCATCCTAAAAATCGATATTTCTTCTCTTATGTTAAGAATCACCTCAAGTGGTTTTTTGCTTGGGAGTGGTTCATCGCTCCTGGGACTAAACAAAGAAAAAACATTCTTATAAGTTTGTTTACACAATGAAATAATAGACTTACAAAATTATGCTTTGTAATTAAAGATAAGACAACTCACCACATATGGTACTAACAATCGCAAGGGTGTTACCCTCCTCCATGACCCTAATCTCTCACTGATTCCACCCTACATCAGTTATAAGGAACAAATCATAAAATGTAAACACATATGCATAAAATAAATTCCATTTGTGATACATAAAAAATGATCATCAACACATTATCTCATCGTGAATATCTCAAGCATCAATGGAGATTCACTGGTAGGTGGAGCGCTCAACTGTAAAACCTTCTCTAAGGAAACATCTAATGGTGCAGCCTCAATGGATGGAGTATATGGAAATGGTCGTAGGGGTGGTTATCATATGGGTGCATCGACTATGGATGGATGTGATGGAAGAGGTGGTGTAGGTGTGTGGCCGGTGAAACCATTAAGGATGCATGGAATATTAAATATCATAGGAGTGGGTGGCTATGAACCCCCATGGGATGAAAAAGTTATGGAATAACGCTTTTCCTAGAAATAGGTAACCCATAAGTCGTGGTAGGGTTCCCAAGGACTTGACTATTATTGTAACTGGCGAAAATATCAACAACCTGTATACATATTAATAACACTTTTATTAGTACCAAATGGTAAAATTCAACTACATAAATACAACAGATTTGAGATATAAATGAGATTTAACTCAACACATAATACCTTTGAAGAAGGTGACTTATCCATCCTAGGTGGACATTGCTCAACACCATCTAGTCCTGCAACCTATAGAAACATAAGAACATTATAAATTTGAGGATTTCAGAAAATAAAGAAATCACTATGTTGAATTTATCAAATGTGACACATATTTGTGTATGTGGTACAAAAAATGATAAATCTGCCTCTATCGTTTCATCAATGGTGGAGACGGATATCGATGCATATATCTCCCTAGATGGTCTTATATAGGGGAATAGAAACTACAAAACATCATACAATAAAATATCGAAATAAATACAAATAATAGTATATAAATATATAACGATGAAGAGCATAGAGACGGTTAAAATACTAACCTCCATGAAGATTTGGTGTTCATTGGCCTTGTTTAATACAATAAAATTTCCATTATTTAAGTGAACCTTTGCTCTTAAAATATGTGGACGATGTGTTGTAGGAATATTAGAGAGGGATATAGTGGACTAATTCCATTTGATGTTTTTTAGCAATTCCATAGAGTGAGGATAGTTTTGAAAATAAAGTTTGGAAGCGCAGATACATTGTCTTCTTTCAATTCCCTTTTAGAATGATATAGGTGTTGGTGCTTTTGCCTAGAGTTGGTGAGACACAGAGTTTAAAGTGTGCATACTATTTGAGAATGTCTATCTAGATAAATATGTTGAATATTATTCATGGTCAAAAAATCTATTAAAAGATGAAAATAAGAACAAACTATATTATATTTAAGGTATAATCACAATACAATCATGGTACAATGAACATATGGATCCTGAAAACTTCTACAAAAAAATGATAATTCTTTAAATCCCATTTTGTGATAATGAAAATCATTTAAATGGTGACTCATCCACTTAGGTTGTATTTTATGGTATTCATAAATCAATAAAATATGTTGTTAAACATCAATTCTTTAGTCTACCAAAGGAAAAATCGGGTGACATTGACATTGGTATAGAAATTGTTCAAAATAATTAAAATAATATGTTTTTCATTGATATAGACACAAAAAACCATGAAACACTTAACAATTGTATGGAATATGACATTGAGAAATATTTTGAACATGGCATGAATATAAAAATAACAAGACATTTGTATGTAGGGAGTATATAATATTAATTTTTAATTTTCATGTAGTAAAAACTAAAATCAAATGTGTGATTTTGTGAAGAAAACTATATAGAAAACATGAAAAAAAAATGCATTTCAATAAACACACATCAATTAATATTCAATCATTTAGAACTTGGATCAGGATCTTGTGTCGTGTTTAAATCATTTAGAAGTTTGATTTCTTTCTCAATCTCAAATCGATCTCCAACCATTATTTTTTGTGTTGCTTCATCATTATATGAAAAATATTGACTATTTCCCACTACTAAAATGTTACATTGATGAGTTGTCGATTTCATCTAAGACTTTTTTGAATCACAAAATAATAAAGGACCTCTGACAGCTTAATCATCTCATATATGGATTTAATGGATGCACTATACCTTCTCCATTCTTTTGGATGCATTAGGTTGTGAAAAATATATTGGAAAAAATCCTAGACTGTATCTTTACCTTGTAATTTTCCTTGCTTATGAGCCTCGCACACATCCTTGTAAAACCTAAATATGTCATTACTTTCAGTATATTCAAACAAATTTTTCTTCAAGGACCTCATTCTAATAGAGAGTGTAGCAACATTTTCTCTCTCCTGCCAAAGAGCTCTCATTATTGATCAATGACTAGCATTTGTTGCTTGTGCAATACTTTTAAGTTCAGTTTGAGTCAAATGGTCTAGTCTTCTCCCTTTCCTTATATCTCTCCCATGTCTTTTAATTTTTATCCTTGATTCACGATATAAGAGCACTCTAAAGTCATTACATTCAAAAATCAACTTACAAAAAATGATTGCCAATGAACTAAAAGGTATCCTTGTTTAAGAATCCCTCTCGTAATTAATATGCATATATGTGTCATCAATACATCATTAAATACGATAATAAAAAATTTTCATCTTGGTATGCTTCTCTATGACCCATAATTTCCCACCCTATTGATCATCAATTAATACATTTGTATTCAGTCTCTCCACATTTCTATCAATACAGGGATCCCAATACCCCCAACATTGTAATATCGAGGGAGATAAATGACCTAGAATAATATGAATAATACATAAGAACTACTTTCAAATAATATAAAAAATAAAATGACTTGCACATTCAGATTCAGAAAGGAATTAATTTAAAACATGCATAATTAACACACTTGTAGTAGAAGCACCTGGATTTGTAGAACCCATATGTAATAGTGATGGTGATGATGGAACCAAGAACCTAGTCAAACTCTATTGGAACTTCTCAATGGTAGTCTTCTTGGGTCTCCCAATTGTTCCAATCCTCTACGTGCTTGTATTATGCAAAGCCTCATCTATAGAAGTGATATTATTCTTTGATTTCATGTGCTCATTCAAATAATTGACAATATTACCACTAGGTGGCACTAAACAAAACCATTTATTGAATCATGTACATTCCAATTTTACTTTTCTCTTGTACTCATATTTTGCAAGTGTTTCTTCCACCACCTTGAACAAATCAAGATCTTGTGTCATGTTGAAATAATTTAGAAGTTTTAGTTCTTTCTCAATCTCAAATTTATCTCCAACCATTCTTGTTTGTGTTTCTACATTATTATATGAAAAAAATTGACTATTTCCCACTATTAAAATGTTACATTGATGAGTTGTTGAGTTCATATGAGAATTTTTTAAGTTAATAAATGTTCGAGATGCCAATTATATTGGCCATGTTCATTAACAAACACCATAATTTTCACATTGTATATTAATTCGATGTTTTCCCTTTTTGAAGATGCTTGGAGACTAAGCTTCTCCCCAAGAAATTGTTCCATCAAACTATTCACTTTGTTTTCCAGGGATATCAATACAATAGGATCAACATATATGTATTTTCCTACAGACTCTAACACACTTTCAAATATTGGTTGTTTATGCATAGTTTCCTCCACATGCTCTCCAATGTTTCCAACATTTGGAGTTTTATCCTCTACACTTGATCCAAATATTTCAATTTCCAATCTATCTAGTTTCCTATTGATAGCTATAGTTGTTGTTTCCACTATCAATTTTTTCTCTTTATTTGGATTCAATGGGTTCCCTTTACTAAAAAAAAATCAAAAGGATAGATAATGACTCCATAATCCACAATTTCATGATGGATTTTGGCATAGACCCTTGACCTCGGCAAGGTCCGCTGACCTTCCTTTCTCGGATATTCACAAACCTTGAGATGGATTATCTCTTTTGGGTCCCTGTTGGAACCTCCATGAAATAAAATCCACAAGTCCTATTATGAAAATCCATCCACACAAACAATCATTAGGCGTAAGCTTCTCTCGCTCCATGTGACCACCGACGTGACCACAGACTTAACCCCAAAAGGCACATCGTGTTTCATGATTTTGAGACTTCTGTTGCAAGTCACCCTGACTCCTTTGATTCCTAAAACCCCAAAATGGGCTAACGATCCCTAGATCCTCCCTTCAATTCTTCACTAATGTGACCGTCGCCTACGACCTGGGTCCCAACCTTAGAGCACCTCGAGACTTCGTGTGTTGGGGGTTTGTGAAGTGGTTCACCTCCGTTATCCCAAGGTTTGAACTCCTGATGCTTCAGATCTGATGAACCACATCCTTCCTCGACCCGACGACTCAGATCAAATCCCGTCCACTCCCAAAATGTAGATATTTCGAAGCACCAAATCAATGCCTCATACTCCTCTGGATCTGACGGCCACTATCAAGTGACAAACTCAAATTTTGTGAGTTCTTATAATTTTTCCCTTTGACTTAACTGAGTTGTGAGTCAGCAAAATGTTGATCTCTCGCCATTTGTTCTGTCTCCTGGATGGTTTCAATGATTTCGGGACTTCACGACTTCGCAAATTCCACTCTCCTTTGCACTTTCAAATGGCTTAGGTGCATGCACCTTACCTCTAGATCAACAGTTGTTGATCCACAAACTCAGATCCAATGACTTAGATTTGATTTTCTCTTGTGCTCGTTCCTCCTGAGATTTTGAATTTCTTCCCGACTTGGAAGATTTCCAACATTTCAAAGGCCTCGACCTTTGATTCCTCTATGAACCCGATAACTTTAGTCTCACCTATATTCTGAAGACGTTGTCTCTCCTGAGCTTTGGAACTTGGAATAAATCCACTCTTGCACAATCTCTAAAGGGACTTGGCCCTTCCTATTCCTTAGAATATTTATGTTGCTCCTCATAGCACACATTTGTGCTCTACCTCCTGAGCTTTTGAACTTAAAACAAGTTCTCTCCTCCACACACTCCTGGTGCTTGACCAACCTTAAATTGGTTCTCTTCAACACTTTGTCTGATTGTTGGCTTAGTGCACTCCTTGCACAGGTCTTCCTCTAGAGTGTTCAACAAATATGTCTCCTTGAGATTCAACGGATTGAACCTTAAAGTTCTTTGTCCCTTATTTCCCTCGAAGAGATGCAAGTGCCCTCTTGGCAACTTCCTCTCAAGCACTCCTTCCTGATCTTGTAGAGTATTCAACAACTCTGTAAGTATCTTCCTCCTAGACACTTCCCTTATCTCTGAACTCAAAATAAAGTTCTTAATGTGCACTCTTTGCACTCGCTCGATGCCCTCCTGACAAAGCTTCACAAAATCCTGAGTGATTCTGTCTCTATGTGCCTTCCTTTGCACAATCTTCATCTCCAGAGTATTCAGTAACTCTAAGGCTTCTTCTTGAGTCTATGAATTCTCTGGTGCGCCCTCCTGGCATGTTCTTGCCTGATTTAAACACAGAAATCAGATGTGCACTCTTTGCATTGGCTCATAGAGTCCCCAACACTCTGTCATGCAACTCCTTACATTGAGCGACAAAGAACCCACACTGAAATCAACAACTCTGAACAGATAGGAAAATATATCTATCACCTATAGATGAAATCTAACATACATATACAACATTCACACATAAAAGAAACATACGCAGCTGATATTCAAGAAATATATCCAACACACGTAATCATAGGTAGGAAAAATTGCTTCTCTTTATATTAATCTAAATATCTGAAATTTACAATGTGTACAAGATTTTGGACTGCAACTGAGTGTTATCTCTCTCTCCCTCTCTATGTATCATAATCTCATCTACCTCTAATGAATCTATATACAAAGATATTTTTACAAAAGAGGGTCTCCTTGATCCTTTCCCTCCAAGCTACCTACTCTCATTAATTTACATTGAATTGCATTTAATGGTTGTCTAGTCCGAATCGGATCTAGATCTTATCATCTTGTCAACCATTAAAGGAGACTTTGTCTACAACCTATACAAAGGAAACGATTTGGCTCTTCCATCCTTACAAACATTTAATTACAATTTCAAATTTTAAAATGAGAGGGTTGGTGCCTCTCCCTTCCTTGGATGTGCATTGAATGTGTTGTCTAGCTGGCGTGTTGTTGGGTTGGAGTGATGCTCCTACATCATATTTTAGAAAATGTGGAATATTTTCACCCCCTAACTATGCCAATTACATGATTCACGTCACTAGATACAATTTCATATTCCAAAGCCATTTGCATTTCCATCCATATATACATTTTACTAAATTAAGAACAATAATAAAACCAACTATTAAGACAAAAAAAAATTATAATGATATTTATATGTAAAAATTTAGAGGTAGGTCTTCCTTTCCAAGCCTCAAAGGAAAGTGGTCTTACTTCAATAAGCTGGGTCATTTTTGTAGGAAAAAGAAAATATGATTTTTCAAAAAAAAGACATTTTAATTATTATCTCGAAGAAAGAGCCTCTGAAGTTAATCTTTATATAGATTCTAAGAAGAAATATGTAGAATAGTGGTGCATTTACTAGGATGCTACAATTCACAACTCATAAAAAAGAATGGTTCCCCACCTTACAGGTTAGTTGTGCTTGAAGATGATATAGTGCAAGAAAAAGGTACTTTGGAGAGTAAACATGAAAATGTCACTGGTAGTGTTAAAGGGGTAAATTATTCAATCTTATCCCTTAAGTTAGTTAATATGCCAATGGTGGTGTTAAAGGATAACTTGTGTACATATTTGAATTGATTTAAATAAATATATAAATAATATATAAATTGTAGCGTTCCCCAATTTAACTAAGGAACATTACTACATGAAAAACACATAAATGTTTCTTTCTTTTGCTAAACAATTCATGTAGCTTACTAGTTGTGATTTAAACACATTTTCGACTAATTTATGATACACATAATTAAATGCAACTACAAAATTATAAACAAGCATGAATGCAACTCATAAAACATCTATAACAACATATAAAACATTATCATATACAAATTAAATGCAGAAGAATTACATTCATGGAATAACTCAACAAAATAGATAAACACTTATCTTTAAAAGAGAGTTTTTGAAACTAGTTGCTTGGGAAGGATGTTCCACCCAATCATAGACCCGATGTTTCAAATCTCAATAGCAAGTGACCCCCAAGTTGGTGCTAGGAATACACAAAATAAGGGTGCATCCTATTGTCACAAGAGTTGACTCTAGGCCGTAATAGATCCAATCCTTAGCACATTTTGAATGAGATAATAATTTGTTGATTAATCAGTCATATGAGGCTTCTAGAAATAGGTCTAAAACATGCCTTTCAATCATTTATAAATTAGAAACTAAAATGCATGACCTCAATTGCTAGTTTAATTAAATTAAGGAAGATGGATAGAAGACAGGGTATGAAGAAGACTGAAAAGAAGAGTTAGGTATCTAATTCCGATAATTATAATCTTTATTTCAACAGAAGAATGGAAAATAGCTTCAAAAAACAACCATGCATATATATAACTTGTAATCTAGAAAGAAACAATCAAGCTACAGGTCTTGTTTTGATCACAGCATAAAGAGAGGAAAAGATGAACCTAACAGGCTTCCCAATAAATGACTACAGGAGAGGTATTACTGAATTAGATCCATTACAAGCTTAATATGAAAAAGAAGGAAGAAAGAATGAATGTAAATCTTGAGAAAACGATACAAGAAAAGACAGAATTACACAGTGACGAGGTATAGAATCTCTTACCTTTTGATCTATATTTGATGAAAGAAAATTGGCATTACAAACCCAACCCTCCAAAGGCTCTAGGGTTGTTCCCCCCAAAAAAATAAATCTACCATATATTTATTTATACAAAATTTGTCTCAATTTAAAAAAAACCTTAGCTTACCCACAACCTCTACATACGTTATTGATTTTCAATTAGATATGTCAGCGCTTCGTCTGACTCTTCGTTTTCTCATGAATGCATTTGATATCTTTTTTTCATATATTTTATTACAATTACCATAATCATAATCATTGGCACTCGGATTCCATTACCATCTGGTTCTTAAAACTCTCTAGATAAGTCAAAATCTGACTTTGGCTTTGTTTCAATAAGAAGGGAAGCCCTTCTTGTTGTTTGCTCACTATCCAACAACTTTTAAATATGCCCCTAAGCATTCACCAGATAGCCCAAAACTATGAGTTATATGGTTTGAAATCAATAGGTACAAGTCCACAAATTATTAATATCAAACCCGCTCCATCACATCTCCAACACACCAATTGTAATAATGCACATGAAGGGAGCAATAAACCACAAATCATTATAATTACCAATATCTAGAATTATAAATTTTCCAATGAGAAGGTACGGTGTAATGAGATAAAAAGGGTGAGGATGCCCATGATAATGTGTTTATAATCCCATCCAACTATCTTCTATATTCATTCGGGGGCTTGAATGTTCTTCACAACATACAAAAACTCAAAAATCTAAATGATGTTTCCCGCTTTCAAATACATTGAGAATGTGATATTTGAGCCACTTAATATACGCCCAAACCAAGATCCATCAAGAAAAAAGCTTATGGAAAAGCCTGCAATTGACAATGATAATATTCTCGGACCAAAGTGTTGATCATGACGAAACAAGTACCCAAGATTTCCCTTCTCATCAAAGCTATCATCTGTTTATTTTCCACCTACGTGTCAATATTCAGAAGCTCGTCTTCTGCCTTTTTTCTTTGACAGTGGGAGTTTTTATTTGACAGTTGGAACTCTTACCCATCAGGGTTTGATATGTATGATGGGAACCCCGACTTTAGGCCTTCAATCTTCGAGGGAAGGGAGGAGTGGCTATTAAAATTCCTCCGATGGTCAAAATCCTGAAGAGGAACCACGAATGAGTAAACAAAATAACCAAACATGATTAATTGTCTTGCACCTTGCAGGACCCGAAGTACCATCCTATCGTCAATCTTGATGGCATTGAGAAAACTGGACGCTGGCTCAGTCAAATGGATTCTATTTCGAGGAATGGTTCCTAAAGAATGAAGTTTGTGAGGTTCTCATATCCACAAAATATGAGGCTCTCCACCAAAACTTAGATCACCATGAATACATCGATGTGTTGGTCATAATAGTCGATCTGTAGGCTCCTCCTATGGTTTGCATAGATATTTTTTTGGTTCTAATCTGAACTGGCTCAGGAAATATCGATTCATCTTTTCTATAATCGGTCCAATGGTGCTTGATTCCCAGATTGAGGACTGAGGTTCTTCCATGAGCTTCCAAGTAGCACAATTGGTGGTTCATGATGATCCTCTAAAAGTGGAAATACTTGGCGTGGGATTGATGATAAAGAATGTCTCCATATTTTTACCCTGACACTTGTATGCTCATCTTAAAACTCAGTGACGATGGGCAATGTCTCAGCACCTAAAAGCTCATGCTCTGACGCTTAACAATTCATTTATTATTTGTGCAGAGAAAAAATCCCACATGTACAACCCTACCATTTATCATGCTCTTTATATGACCATTTGTTTCAATTTTGTTTCGATGCGTAGTGAATGGCTTTGTTCCTCCCGTGGATTCTCTCCTTGGAGTCTTGTGTGAGTTGTCTTGTGACTTGGCATGTGTGTGGATTTCAGTGGATAGTTTGGAGATTGGACGTGAAGGATAGTTGACCCAATAATTTTTTATAAAAAATATTGGTGCAAAGGTTTGGCTAAATAAACAATTTTTCTTTTTTTTACCAAGCTTTAAAATAAAATAAAATATTAATTTAAAATTATATAAAAAAAAATAAAATAATATATAAAAAAATTTGTAGTTTGGTTTTATAATTTGACACTTTTAGACTTATTTTGATAATCAAGGAATTGCGAACTAAGACCAATAGGAGACCTTGGAAAACTTTAAATCTTTGATATTTTGGCCAATTGTGACACAAGGCTATGATATTTTGACGGTAGAGAAGCTCGACGAAAATGAAGATAGGTTTAGAGGTTTCACTACAGTGGAAAATATTATGCCAAACATCGCAAGGATTTAAAGTTTCACTGGCGACTCAAAATATTACACCAGGAGACAAGGATTTAAAGCTAGTGCAAACAATTTTTTTTGGCGAGGAACACAAAATTCAGAAATTTTGATATTTGTTCCAACATAAGCTCCATCTAGGGATGGTTCTTTCCTGCAAAGCACCAAGAACAGTGGACCACATGTCTTCATCCATTAGGTCACCTAAAATAAACCTTATCAAACTTTGAACCCTATCATTTTAATTGCACCTTTTAGAAACAAAAACCGTGTATGCATTCATTGTGCTATGGAGTCATAATTCCTTAAAATGGAACGATACTAGATGTCAAACTGAAAAGTGAATCACTTAACTGGAAACATACTGAAAAACCACTGATGTACTATAATGCTTGAAGTCAAGTCCTTTTATATACATCACCTACTCTAACTAATATCACTGCTTTGTTCAAGTATAGGAAAATTTCCAAATCAACCAAGCGAATATCCGACTAACCAATTTAATTATGCTTCCATCGTTGAGCACAAAAATGACAGGATCAATAACAAATTTCGAAACATACCTTGGGAGTAGGTACTTACAGTTTTGAAAATCAGACCTCAAGAAGTTGGAAATAAAAAATTCAATGCCCCATTTCGACTCCATATAAAATGCTACTGGATCGTAGAAGGGAAAAGATATACCACTTTTCCAGCTAATACACACTTCCTCCTACTGGGTAAGTTGTATGAAATTCCTTTTCACACTTTGTCCACTGCTGATTTTTTCTTTTTCTGGTGCAAAAATGTCGCATTGAAATTTACTGGTCTATTGCTCAATAGTTGCTAAACAGGGAGGAGAGATCAATTGTTTTAGTAACCCATGCTTATATCCTTCATCCATTGTCCAAATATCTTCTTGATAGCTATCATACATAGGTTGATTTAGTTTATGATGTTGTCAATTACTTTCCTGTTGAACCAAAGTTTCTTATTTCTCATCGTCTTTAGAAAAAATTTCATGATATTCATCAAACAAATGAGTATTTTCATATGTTTTCTTGTGTGATGAAGAATAAATCTTCTCTTCTTCATCTTCTAGATAGTCATCATAAGTAGGACACTCATAGCAAGTTCCAGAACATTTACTTTCAGAAATTTTTGTTTTGTGAGGATCTAGAAAAGATGGTTGAATATCAACAAACTGATTTTCATGAGGATTTACAACAATGACCATACCTGAAATCTTAATTACATTTGGATGATTACAATCCCCTTGAAACTCTTCATGAAATGGCTTCTTGGCAACATACAATTCGTCATATTTCAGGGCCTTTACTTGATCATGAAACTAATAAGGAGGGTACTTTTCCATATCAAAATGACTATGTTCTATATCAAAAAATAGTGATTGTATATGGCCTTCCATAAGTTGTTGGTCTTCATGAAGATCTAGAATAGCGATTTCATCATCATGTTGTACAATTAAACTATTTTTAGCATCATTAATATTAAAAAACTCATTCTGAAAGTATTCCTCTTAAACATCAGAATTAAAAATAGAGTCATATATGAATGAGCTTGAATCTAGCTCTTCATCTAAAAAAGTGTTTTCATCCTCATTGCTGCAGTAAATCTGGTTGTCATCAATTTGAAAGCCTTTTGACCTTTCTACTTCATCTTCATGGAGTTTGGTTTGATCTTCTTCTTGAATATGATCACAAGAGCTATCATATTCTTCTTCTTTATCAACAAACTCTTCCTCATGCTGGTCATCTTCATCAACTTGAGAAATTTATGATATTTCTTCCTCGTCTTCAAGATAATTTGTTTGATCCTTTTGTTTTATGAATTCTATATTGCAGCAATATTCAAAAAGGATTTTAGCTGAATAGATCCTCTTACAATGTTGATGAAAAACTGTGTGAAAATCTTTCAATGAAGGAATACTGGAATGGGGTAAAGATTTATACTAGAGTCTATCATCTCTTTCCATTGAAAACATAAACAGTTTCACGAGGACATGTTAATGATGTACATCCAATTCATCCATGAGCTTGTGAAATTCAAACAAGTGTTGAGCAGTATTGTCTTCCACGTATCCTCCAAATTTAGGAAGGACATCTTCCCAAATTTTAATGTCTGGAACAACGTTTGGAAAACCATAAGCATTTGTAAAGTCCAAAGGAGAAAACCTCACATCAATTCGAGCAGTGAACAAATTTGACATTTTGAAACCAATGGAGTCACCAGTGAATCATGTAGATTCTTCGAACCAAGGAGTTTCCAGGTGAATGATCACAACCAATTGAATGCCTATCCCTTGTTCACCATCAAGGAATAGATCTAAACTTTTTTTGTATCCTAGGGAAGATAACTTCGTTCCTCCATCCCTGGCAATGAAGCTAGAAAATGTTGTCACAAGAGTTGAATCTAGGCCGTAATAGAGTCAAGCCTTAACACATTTTGAATGAAATAATAATTTTTTGATTGATGATTCATATGAGGCTTATAGAACTAGGTCTGAAATAGGCCTTTCAATCATTTCTAAAACGGAAATGAAAAGGCATGACCTCATTTGCCTAATTTAATTAAATTAAGGAAGATAGATAGAAGATAGGGGATGAAGAAGACTGAAACAAATAATTAGGTATCTAATTCCAAAAATTTTAATCTTTATTTCAACAAAGGAATGACAAATAGCTTCAAAAAACAACCATGCATATATATAACTTGTAATCTAGGTAGAAACAATCAAGCTACAGGTCTTGTTTTTCTCACAGCATAAACATAGGAAAAGTTGAACCTAACAGGATTCCCAATAAATGACTACAACAGAGGTATTACTGAATTAGAGCCATTACAAGCTGAATATGAAAAACGAGGAAAAAAGAATGAATGTAAATCTTGAGAAAACGATACAAGAAAAGACAGAATTACACAGTGACGAGGTATAAAATCTCTTAGCTATTGTTCTATATTTGATGAAAGAAAATTGGCATTACAAACCGAACCCTCCAAAGGATCTTAGGTTGTTTTCCCTCCAAAATAAATCTACCATCTATTTCTTTATACAAAATTTGTCTCAATTAAAAAAAACCTTTGGATTACCCACAACCTCTGCATACATTATTGATTTTCAATTAGATTTGTTGGTGCTTCATCTGACTCTTCGTTTTCTCCTAGATGCATTTGATATCCTTTGTTCATATATTTTATTACAATTACCATAATCATTGGCACTCAGTTTCTGTTACCATCTTGTTCTTAAAACTCTTCAGCTAAGTCAAAATATGACTTTGGATTTGTTTCAATAAGAAGGGAAACTCTTCTTGTTGTGTGCTAATTGTCCAACATATTTTAAATATGCCCCTGAGGCACTCACCAGATAGCCCAAAACTATGAGTTATGCGGCTTGAAATCCATAGGTAAAAGTCCACAAATTATTAATATCAAACCCGCTCCATCACATCTCTAACATGCAAGTTGTAATAACCCACATGAACGGAGCAATAAACCACAAATCATTATAATTACCAATATCTGAAATTATAAATTTTCCAATGAGCAGGTATCATGTAATGAGCTAACAGGGGTGAGGACACCCATGATAATGCATTTAGAAACTCATCCAACTATCTCATGTATTCATTTGGGGGCTTGAATGTTTTGCAGAACATATATAAACTCGAAAATCTAAATGATGTCACTCGCTTTCAAATACACTAAGAATATGATATTCGATCAACTTAATATATTCCCAAACCAAGATCCGTCAAGAAAAAAGTTGATGGAAAAGCCTTCAATTGATAGTGATAATATTCTTGGACGGAAGTGTTGATCATGACAAAACAAGTACCCAGACTCACCCTTCTCATAAATGCTATCATCTGTTCATTTTCCACCTGCGCGCGAATATTCAGAAGCTCATCTTTTTCCTTTTTTCTTTGATAGAGGGCATTTTTATTTGACAACTGGAAATCTTACCCATCGACATTTGATATGTATGACTGGACCCTGAATTTGGGCCTTCGAGCTTTGGGGGAAGGGAGGAGTGGCTATTAAAATTCCTTCGGTGGTAAAAATCCCAATGAGGAACCACGAACGAGTAAAAAAAATGAACAAACATGATTAATTGTCTTTCACCTTGCAGGACCCAAAGTACCAGCCTATCGTCAATCTTGATGGCATTGAGAAAACTGGATGTTGTCTCAGACAAGTGGATGTTATTTCAAGGAATGGTTCTTGAATAATGAAGTTCGTAACGTTCACATATGCACCAAATTTGGGGTTCGCCACCAAAAATCATATCACCATGAATACATCCATGTACTGGGAATAATAGTCAATTCGCAGGCTCCTCATATGGTTCACATAGTTTTTTTTTTGTTCTAATCTGAACTGGCACAGGAAATATCGATTCACCTTTGCTATAATCAATCGAATGGTGCTAATTGAGTTCCAGATTGAGGGTCGAGGTACTTACATGAGCTGCCAAGTAGCGTAACTGGTGGGTCATGAAGATACTGTGAAAATGGAAATACTTGGCATGTGATCATTGATAAATAATGTCTCCATATTTTTACTATAGTGTCCCCAAGGCCGAGCCCTGTTACAGATCATGATATATGCAATGAATTGTAAATGTGTTATAGGCTGGTGAGACAAGTTTTGTATAAGTGAGTAGGCTTATGTGTTTGATTAGGCCAGAGAGCCTAAGGATTAAAGGCCAAGGGCCTGGATTTTGTATCTGTATGTATGAAACACATCAATAAAATATAAACACCGCCAGTGCAGACCGACCACAATGAATGAGTGATGGGGTACTGAGCGTCCACAGAGTGGGCAAGGAACTAGGGGCCGGAAGGTGGGAAAGGGGCTGAGTAATGAGCCTAGGGGCTTAAACCTAGAAATAATATTTTATTATTGTTTCAGAAAGATATGTGCATCACATTATTTTATCCTAAGTCCTTTTGGAAGGACCCGTGATTTCCCAAGTGGTGGGAGGAAGGCATACGGATGGAACGCATGCAGTTCCCAGGGTGACAAGGGTAACCCTGGTGCATGCAAATAAAACATATGTAGTAAGACGTGAGGGGGTCCTCAGCCATTGGATTTGACTACCCTGAGCGAGAGCAGAGTGGGGAAGCCAGTCTTCAAGAGACCCTTTGTGTAATCCTGATACAGAAAAGAAAGCCTGTGTTTTGTCCTGAACAATTTTTGTACACCCCTGTCCAGTGAGCGTGGAGTCTGTGTCTGTCTCTGAGAAATTTTGTGTGCACATTCCCTCAACGTGAAGCTTGTGTTGGACTCAAGTGGAAGAATCCTTTTTGTTGGGAAAAAGCTGAGCTAGCCTGTGCGGGGAACCTTTTTCCGAAATCATGTCCATGAGATCATCCTGTGACTGCTGAACAGGTTTGGGGAGCCTGTGTCTGTTTTCCCAATGGGTTGTTGTGACCATGCAGTTCTGGACTGCATCAGGCTTGTTGGCCTGTGAGCGACTCCTCTAGGTGAGAGAGTGCGCAGAGGAAGGAGAGAGATCCTGGAAGGAACTCTGTAGCTACTATAGATCCTGGAGACTTACGGTCCGGTCTGTTCTTGTAACCCAAGGTAAGGAAGACTGGCAACCGAAGGACTGTCTAGGTGACAGAGAAGGTGCACTCTCCTAGGGTGGAACAGGCATGTGGGGAATGAGGGTCTGTGGGCAGTGAGCGTGGGAGATTCCTGGGAGAGAACTATTTCCTTGTGATGTTTTCCCTGTAACCTTAGCCTGAGTCTAGATTCCTTGCCTTGGGGTGGAGCTCGGTCACAGCTCGGGAGTGACTCACTGTTGAGATGATGAACAGTGTGGTCTAAGGCTGGGAGGTTCGTGGAAGGCCTGCATTTGGTTGGTGATTTCTACAGCTATTAAAAGATAATTATCTGAATTATTCTTTGATCATGTTTTCCATGACTGAGTTGTTTATGTATCATGTTTTCTATTGTGTATATGAATTAAATGATAAGGCTAAATGCTTTTTGAATGTAGCAGTAATTCATATGTTTTACTCTGAGTTAAATGTATTATTTTTCTTAAATGCATGTGCTTATAATGTCTGTACGAATTATGTATAAAATCCATGTACAGATTAGTTAGAGAGAGGTTTGAAAACCTCGGTAGTGAAAAAGGTACACTACAAATTGGTATCAGAGCTAATGTTTCGACACTGAGCCTAGATGGGCCAGTGGAGCGGTCTTTGGACCGAAAATGTGAAGAGAAATTAGGCCTAAAATGCTCGATTTCAGACTTTGGTTTGTTCCAGTGTGTCAAGTAGTTTCTTGACCGTGTTTATAAGCTCAGGAGGTTTAGCGGTGCTATGAAACCATAGCTTGTATGGTCTATGACCATAGGAAGACAGGTCTCTACACCAATGGTGTTAGAACCGTAGGATCTGTTCAGGAGGGAAGGCGAACCCTTGTAACTGTCAGATATGGAGAATGTGCACAAGGTTTAAAGCCTTTGAATATTGCACAGGAGTTTAAACTCGGGAGGATCATGAGTCGTAAGATCACTATGGGATTACTCGTCAACTGTCCAAGTTGACAGAAGTTGTGCAGGGTATTAAGTTCTCATGGGTAGAGGAGAAGTCCCGGAGAGGCGTCGAGATAGTGGAGTCATTGGGGTATTAGAAGTCAAGAGAACCGAGACCTTGTGATTCTCAAAACACCAAATAAATCATAGCCGTGAATCGCGGATGGACACGCATTAGAAGATCTAAGAGGAGTTGGGGTTCAACACTTCGTGGACTCCAGAGACATAGAAATCGTCGCATCAGGAATCGCGATATTGCGATGTCCGAAAGGTCGATGAGGGGACAGTGACGTGTTAGAGTCAATTTCCATGAGCATCGGAGATCGGCGTATCGGAGTTCTCAAGTACACAGAACTCTTGTCACTCAGAATCGCAATTCACGATTTACCAACAAGATCGAGATCGTTCATTTAGGGGACATGTGGCAGAGATCTGCCATCGGGGAAAGTCCCGACAAGGAGTAATTCCATCAGTGTTTGAATTTTATCAGGAAATCAGGAACCTCAGTGACAAGTGATTTATACACTTTGAAACTCCGAACCCTGAAACCCCGATGAGATATTTAAGTACAGTTACGGGGTAGAGGTCACATGGACCTGGGCTTAACCGCGAAGGGTTAAAGAAAAAGGCACATCATCATATCGGGAATCAGGATATCAGAGATTCTGTGAGTGTATGAGCATTGACATTGAAACCACCGAAACCCGATGGGGTAAGGGGGAGGTCATATAGTATGGTCATGGGGACCAAAGGCTGAGCCAAGAGAGCTAGCCAGTTTAAAATAACATCAGGAATCGGAGGAATGGAGGTTGCGAATGCATGTGCATCGCGACATCACAAATTCCGAAACCCCGATAGGAGGATTGATCACGGTCATGGGAAATGGTCATATGGTGGAAGTTTAGCCAGGGGGGATAGCTCACAAAGAGCTCATTGGGAAATTAGAACCCAAAACCCCGACGGGAAGTTGGCTGCGGTCATACGGAGGTTGGTTGTATGGTGAGGGTATAGCCTAGAGGGATAGCACGGACGAAGTCCATCGGAAATCGGGAAATCGGGGATTTCGCTGTCAAGAGTTTTGGCACATTTCGATTCGTGAAACCCCGAACCTCGATAAGGGAAAAGGCCGGAGTCACGAGTCAACAGTCACATGGTGTAGAGCCATAGTAGGGGCTAACGCGCAAAGGTAGTGCATCGGGAAATCGGGGATTCAACCCACCAGAACATTGGCGGTTTCAAAACCCCGATAGAGGTAACCCCGATAGAAGGAAGGGAGACCTTGAAGAATTTCCTGTGGAATGAAAATTTCCCAATAGGGAAATAGGAGAATTTCAAGAAACCCTAGAAATTGCAGAACCAGACAGAGCTTGGAAAACTTTGTGAAGTTGAAATGTCTTTCATTCTTGTTCATATTAGTTATAAAAATTGTGGATTATTCATGAAGTTTAATGGCCTGACAATTTTGAATTGGATTTCACAGTGCATGTTTAGAATACAACAGAGGCCAAAACTCCAGTCAATCAACGCCGAGTATGGAGTGGGGAAGAGTACAAATTGCCCCTGAAATAGAAGATGAACAAGAAGGAAAGGATGTTAACCAGGGAGTCGAAGGATCGAACTCTAATGGGCATGGAAGGGAGATGGATAAGGAAAGACATATAATGAAAATCCTTGAAGGATTGCAAAGAGAGGCCAAGGAGCGTCGAGCCGATAGCCGAAAGATCATGAAAGTTAAGGATCGGCAAGGGAAATTAAACTTAAAATTCTTGCAGAGTCTGGAAAGAATAGAGAAGAAACTTGAGAAGGGAAGAGACTCAGGTATGATGGAGAGTCGCAGAATCCATGGAAGAAGAAGCAAATCGAGGAGTGGTAGCCGACATCACAATTTCTCCCAAAAACATTCGGACAGGGAGACACATAGTAGTTCAAGCCTATCCTCTACCAGAAAACATCAGAAATTTGGAAGGGAGGAATTGAAAGGAGAGATGAATAAAATTAAGCCTCCAACATTCGATGGAGAACATAAGAAGGAGGAAGATGCCGAGACCTGGTTGCTTGGCATGAAGAAATACTTCCAACTGCAGAATTATTCTGCCCGTGCAGAAGGTAGAATAGCAATGTACCAGATGAAAGGAAAAACGTCCATGTGGTGGGATCAGTTTGTGCAGGTGAAACACATCAGAGAGAAAGAGGTCACGTGGAAGGAGTTTAAGAGGTATTTCGAGAACAAATACCTGACTAAAAGATACTATGACAAAAATATGAAGGATTTCTTCGAACTCAAGTTGGGCAATATGACCATTGATGAGTACGAACGAAGTTTTCTGGAACTGCTGAAGTATGTTCCATTTATCAAGGACGAGGCTGTCAAAATTCAGAGGTATCTGAGTGGTCTGCCACCTTCCATTGGTGACAATATTCAATACGATGGTACTAAGACCATGGAAGAGACCATAAGAAGGGCGAAATGC
This sequence comes from Picea glauca, assembly GCA_000966675.3. Lineage (NCBI taxonomy): Eukaryota > Viridiplantae > Streptophyta > Pinopsida > Pinales > Pinaceae > Picea > Picea glauca. Next base: position 195,581 of record JZKD02S1591667.1, on the reverse strand, counting down.
CTATACAAAAAACAAAGAGAAAATCCTACCTTTCGGAAGGCTTGGAATGACCAGAAGAGGTTTAAGAAAGAACAAAGGCAAAAGGGAAGCAAGCCTTCCTTTTTCAGAAACAGTCCTTGGGGATAATCATCTTTTAAAGAGCCCATGAAAGTTGAAGGGAGTGAACAGATGCCAAGGCCACCACCCATGGAGTGTTAGGGTTGTAAAGAGAATCATAGGTACAGAGACTGCCCCCACAGAAAAGAAAAAGCAAGAACTAACCATACTGTTCAGCAAGTTGAAACAATGGAGGATACGGGAAGTAGAATGTCGAGGATCTACGCGGCCCTGGACAATAAGCAAGCGGAATTTCAATCACACATGATTGAAGTGGAAGGTATGATCAACAACTGACCACTTGTTATTTTGATTGATTCATGGGCTAGCCATAGTTATGTAGATCCTAGAGTGGTGGAAGGTTTGAATCTAACGAAGAGAAAGCATGAGAAGTCTTGGTTAGTGTAGTTAGCCACAAGGACCAAGAGGAAGGTCACTGAATTGGTTAAGTCTTGTTCAGTGGACATGAAAGGAATGAGCACTAAAGATGAATTGAACATTCTTCCTTTAGGCTCATATGATTGCTTAATTGGGATGGACTGGTTGGACCAACACCATGCCCTTATGGATTGTCGTAAAAAGAGGATCACATGTCTGGACGAAGAGGGAAATCAGGTAACAGTCTAAGGAATTCCCAGATCCGTGGCTGTGAGGGAAATCTTAGCTATGCAGCTGAAGAAATGTTACCGGAAAGGTTGTCAATTATTTGCAACCTGGGTGGAAGAAGCATTCCAAGATGTGGTCTCGAATCTACAAGACCACAGGATACTCAAAGAGTTTGAGGATGTGTTTCAAGAGGTGCCTGTACTACCTCCGAAGAGGGATATCGATTTCCCTATAAATCTTGTGCCTGGAGCAGCTCCAATTTCCAAGGCTCCTTATAGGATGAGTACGCCAGAGCTGAAAGAGTTGCAACTGCAGCTCGAAGAGCTATTAAAGAAAGGCTACATTCATCCCAGTGTGTCACCGTGGGGATCCCCAGTCCTATTCGTGAAGAAGAAATATGGGACGATGAGGCTGTGCATCGACTTTCGACAGTTGGATAAAGTCACTGTCAAGAACAAATATCCTCTGCCAAGGATTGATGATCTTTTTGATCAGTTGAAGGATGCAAAAGTATTTTTGAAAATAGATCTTCTATCTGGATATCATCAAGTGAGGATAAAAGATGAAGACATCAACAAGACTGCCTTCAGAACAAGGTATGGTCATTATGAGTTCACTGTGGTGTCGTTTGGGTTGTCCAACGCGCCTGCTGTCTTCATGGGCTTAATGAATGGAGTGTTCAGAAATTATCTGGACAAGTTTGTCATAATATTCTTGGATGATATCTTGGTGTATTCTAAGATAGAGGAAGAACATGAACAACACCTGAGAATGGTGCTACAGGTGTTGAGAGAACACCAGTTGTATGCAAAACTGAGCAAGTGCTCCTTTTACCAAAAGCATATCCATTATCTGGGACACATTATTTATGAAGAGGGGATCGTTGTGGATCCTGAGAAGGTACATGCCATTCAACAGTGGCCAGCACCAATAAATGTGACAGAAGTTAGATCCTTTATGGGTCTGGCAGGTTATTATAGGAGGTTCATAGTCATATTCTCAAGGATAGCGCATGCTATCACTTCCTTGCAAAAGAAGGAGAAGAAATTTCAATGGACTGATGAATGTGAGAGAAGCTTCCAGCAATTGAAGTAGCTGCTCACTAGTGCTCCAATCCTGAAGATTGCTAATCCAAGTAAAGATTACGTAGTGTGCACGGATGCATGTAAGGAAGGGCTAGGAGGAGTTCTCAGCCAAGAGGGATCTGTAATTTGTTATGAATCCTGAAAGCTGAAAGAGCATGAAAAGAATTATGCCACTCATGATTTAGAACTGGCAGCAGTTGTCCATGCATTGAGGAAATGGAGACATTACCTCATGGGAAAGAAATTTGAATTAAGAATAGACCACAATGGTCTGAAGTATTTATTTGATCAGCCAACCTTAAATGCCAGGCAAATCAGATGGTTGGAATTTCTGTGCGAATATGACTTTGATATCAGGCATATCAAAGGGAAAGACAATAAGGTGGTTGATGTACTCAGTAGAAAAGTGCATGAATTACATGCTACATCCATTAGCATGTACAGAACTGAGTTGAAAGATAGAATTGTGGAGGCTGCAAGTGTTGATTTGCAGTACAAAAGACTTGTAGCAAGGCTACAATAGCATGAGAAACCACAAACCAAGGAAAGTTACACCTTGGGAACTGATAGTTTGCTTTTGTATAAAAATAGAGTGTATGTACCTAATGACCGGGCATTGAAGCTGGAAATTCTAAAAGAAATGCATAATGTGACTTATGTTGGTCATCTTGGATATCAGAAGACTGTGGCAGCAATCAAAAGACATTATTTTTGGCCAGGAATGAAGAAGGAAATTGCTGAATACATTGCCAGATGTATGGAATGACATAAGGTGAAGGCTGAGCACAGACACCCAACAGGGTTGTTGCAACCTTTACCTATTCCTGAGTGGAAATGGGATGTGGTAACAATGGATTTTATCACAGGATTGCCCAAAACAAGCAAGCAGCATGATTCAATCATGGTGGTGGTGTACAAGCTTACTAAAGCTGCCCATTTTATTCCACTGAAAACCACCCACAAAGCAACAGATGTTGTTGATATCTTTTTAAAAGAAGTTTCACGCTTGCATGGAATTCCTAAGACAATTGTGTCTGATAGGGACCCGAAATTCACTTCGAATTCTAGAAAGGATTGTTCAAAGGATTTGGAACGAATCTAAACTTTAGTACATCATATCATCTCGAGTCTGATGGACAGACAGAGAGAGTAAATAGAGTGATTGAAGACATGCTGAGAATGTATGTGATGGATCAACCATCAAGGTGGGAAGACTACTTGCATTTGGTAGAATTTTCCTACAATAATGGGTACCATGCATCATTGAAGATGAGTCCATTCGAAGTACTTTATGGAAGAAAGTGCAACACTCCAGTGAGCTGGGATAATCCAGCTGAAAAAGTAGTAGTTGGACCTGAACTACTCAAAGAGATGGAAGATCAGATGATCAAAATCAAACAGAATTTGAAAACTTCCCAGGACAGGTAGAAAAGTTATGTTGATAGTAACAGAACCCATAAAGAATTCAAAGTGGGTGACCATGTTTTCCTGAAAGTGAAAGTTAACAGGAGTTCCCTGAAATTGGGAAGTTGTGCCAAGTTGGCAACAAGATTTTGTGGGTCATTCGAGATCTTGGAAAGGATTGGGCCAGTTGCATACATGGTTGCATTACCTGCATCTATGACTGTACATAATGTGTTTCATGTTTCACTTCTTAAGAAATATGTACCTGATGCTAATCATGTTATCGATTGGATTGTGATTCAGGTGGAACCAGAAGGTGTCCTGCAAGTGCATCCTGTGAGCATTTTGGACAGGAAAAACAAGCAGCTCCGGAATCGAGCTATAGCGATTGTAAAGGTCTAGTGGACCTGGTACGGTCCTGAGGATGTGACATGGGAGCATGAAGAAGTTATGCGGGTAGAGTACCCGCATCTTTTTTAAAATTTTGAAGGACACACAGAGGCAGTGTAAGTTGCACTGAGGACAGTGCAAAAATAAGGGGAGGGGGATTGTAGTGTCCCCAAGGCCGAGCCCCGTTACAGATCATGATATATGCAATGAATTGTAAATGTGTTATAGGCTGGTGAGCCAAGTTTTGTATAAGCCAGTAGGCTTATGTGTTTGATTAGGCCAGAGAGCCTAAGGATTAAAGGCCAAGGGCCTGGATTTTGTATCTATATGTATGAAACACATCAATAAATAATAAACACCGCCAGTGCAGACCGACCATGATGAATGAGTGATGGGGGACTGAGCGTCCATAGAGTGGGCAAGGAACTAGGGGTTGGAAGGTGGGAAAGGGGCTGAGTGATGAGCCTAGGGGATAAACCTAGGGGCTTAAACCTAGAAATAATATTTTATTATTGTTTCAAAAAGATATGTGCATCACATTATTTTATCCTAAGTCCTTTTGGAAGGACCCGTGATTTCCCAAGTGTTGGGAGGAAGGCATATGGATGGAACGCATGCAGTTCTCAGGGTGACAAGTGTGAACCCTGGTGTATGCAAATAAAACAAGTGCAGTAAGCCGTGATGGGGTCCTCAACCATTGGATCTGACTGCCCTGAACGAGAGCGGAGTGGGGAAGCCAGTCTGTAAGAGACCCTTTGTGTAATCCTGATACAGAAAAGAAAGCATGTGTTTTGTCCTGAAGAATCTGTGTACACCCCTGTCCAGTGAGCGTGGAGTCTGTGTCTGTCTCTGAGAAATTTTTTGTGCGCATTCCCTCAACGGGAACCCTGTGTTGGACTCGAGTGGAAGAATCCTTGTTGTTGGGGAATAGCTGAGCTAGCCTGTGCAGGGAACCTTGTTCCGAAATCATGTCTGTGAGATCATCTTGTGACTGTTGAACCGGTTTGGGGAGCCTGTGTCTATTTTCCTAGTGGGTTGTTGTGACCGCACAGTTCTGGACTGCGTGAGGCTTGTTGGCCTGTGAGCAACTCCTCCAGGTGAGAGAGTGCGCAGAGGAAGGAGAGAGCTCCTAGAAGGAACCCTGTAGCTGCTACAGAGCCCAGAGACTTATGGTCCGGTCTATTCCTGTAACCCAAGGTAAGGGAGACTGGCAACCGAAGGACTATCCAGGTGACAAAGAAGGTGCACTCTCCTGGGGTGGAACAAGCATGTGGGGAATGACAGTCTGTGGGCAGTGAGCGTGGGAGATTCTTGGGAGAGAATTCTTTCCTTGTGATGTTTTCCCTGTAACCTCAGCCTGAGTCTAGATTCCTTGCCTTGGGGTGGAGCTCGGTCCCACCTCGGGGGTGACCCATTGTTGAGCTGATGAACAATGTGGTCAAAGGCTTGGAGGTTCGTGGAAGGCCTGCATTTGGTTGGTGACTTCTACAGCTTTTAAAAGATAAGTATCTGAATTATGCTTTGATCATATTTTGCATGACTGAGCTATTTATGTATCATGTTTTTTGTTGTGTATATGAATTAAATGATAAGGCTAAATGCTTGTTGAATGTAGTAGTAATTCATATGTTTTACTTTGAGTTAAATGTATTATTTTGCTTAAATGCATGTGCTTATAATGTCTGTACGAATTATGTATAAAATCCATGTACAGATTGGTTAGAGAGAGGTTTGAAAATCTCGGTAGTGAAAAAGGTACACTACATTTACCCTGAAACTTGTATGCTCGTCTTAAAACTTAGCGACATGGGCAATGTCTCAGCACCTAGAAGCTCAGGCTCGGACGCTTGACGGTTAATTTATTATTTGTGCAAAGAAACAATCCCACATGTACAACCCTACCATTTATCATGCGCTTTATATGACCATTTGTTTCAATTCTGTTGCGACGCGTAGTGCATGGCTTTGGTCCTCCTGTGGATTCTCTCCTTGGAGTCTTGTGTGAGTTGTCTTGTGACTTGGCATGTGTGTGGTTTTCGGTGGATAGTTTGGAGATTCGACGTGAAGGGTAGTTGACCCAATAAATTTTTATAAAAAATATTGGTGCAAAGGTTTCGCTAAATAAATGATTTTTCTCTTTTTTACCAAACTTTAAAATAAAATAAAATAAAATATTAATTTAAAATTATATAAAATAATTTTAAAATAATATATAAAAAAAATTGTAGTTTGGTTTTATAATTTGACAGTTTTAGACTTATTTCGACAATCAAGGAATTGTGAACTAAGACCAATAGGAGACCTTGGAAAACTTTAAAGCTTTGAGATTTTGGCCAATTGTGATGCAATGCTTTGAGAATTTGACGGTAGAGAAGCTCGATGAAAATGGTGATAGGTTTAGAGGTTTTACTACAGCGGAAAATATTACGCCAAATGTCACAAGGATTTAAAGTTTCATTGGTGACTTGAAATATTATGCAAGGTGAAAAGGATCTAAAGCTAGCGCAAACAATATTTTTTGGCGAGGAACACAAAATTCATAAATTTGGATATTTGTTCCAACACCTCCCAAAGTCCCTCACAACTCCATATCACATAACCAATTGGTTTACTCCTAAAACTATCCTAAATTTCCTTTAGCTCTCTTCCTCTTGACCTTCCCAACCCAAGGAATGTACCCCTTTGCTGCTTTTAATCCATTGGGTATCCCATTCATTTACTAGGGTCTCTCTGGAACATGTAGCTAGGAATATCTTAGCTAAGAAATCAAGGGAACTCACTGCTAGGAAAACCACCATAAAAAACAACACTAAACACTTGTTGATACAATGAAATTCACCCAGGAGTTCACTCTTCATGCATGACAACTTGTCTCTTCAATTTCTAGCTCCAAAATGCTCCAACATGATCCAAAATTCTCCTAGCCTTGTTGTTCCAAATCCCAAGTTCTCATTTTTTGTTCCCCTCCTTATTGTTCATGTAATAGCTCCCTATCTAAAACTTCCTATTACCACCCATATGAATTTACTCTCCTTTTCCAAGATAGTTGACATAACATTCTACTCAATGTTGATTTGATATCGACCCCATGCTATATAATAACTATGGGATGCGACTCTCACACCTACCCTATGACAGATATTAAATAATTGGGCTCTCGTACACTCAACCAAAAAATAGAAATTTTCCCCAAATGATAATAAATCCAAAATGTGGGTTTGAATTAATGACTATAAATTATTTCCCATTTATACCTCTCTTGGACTCTCTCTCTAGGCTTTCCCCTTCTCTTGTGGATTAATCATCCCATATCTCTTTCCATCCATTGGTATTATATTATATTTACAATTCAGAAAATACATTTTTCATTTACATTGTTTAGTCATAGCCACATTTATGTCTACATTATGCATTAATCAACTAGGGATTATAGTGGGCTATTCTACGACCTCTGCTGAAGGGTAATCGATAGCTCGAATCATGGTGTGAAGATCTGTCTACAGGTGAGTCGTCCGATGAGAGCCGAGAAGTAAGCCGAGAGCTGAGCAGTGCCAAGGAGCACTATATGACCTCTTCCGAAGGGGAAACAACCAGTGGAGGATCCGACGCTCGAATTTCGTTGCAAGGTAGCGCCGACGCTAGACATCAGGTCCAGGGGCGCGCTAGGTTTTTTAAAACACGCAGTATTACAAAGGGAGCGTCAAGAGAAAGCCAATTCTCCCCCTTCTGACCAAAGGGAGCACCAGGCCCATAATGGACTTCAGCTCCGCTCTTTTTTTTGCCTCGGTGCACCAGTATATGGCCAAAGGAGCACTGACAAAGGAAGATGAAAGAAACACGCCCCTGAGCACTCTGCGCCCTCTCGTCCACCCTGCGAATTTCCTACAGAGCATGGCTTCCTCTAGGGAGCCCAATCCACCTCCAGAGGTTCTAGCTTTCAAAACCATGATAGTTGTTGGCCCCAAACGCCCTCCATCCGTGACTCAGCAGAAGTTTGTAAAGAAACTGGACACAATCCCTTTGGTCACCCTCCCAGAAGAAGAAACCTGCAAAGCAGCCTTGAATATGGCTGAGAGAGGCCTCATAGGACAGTTCATGGGCCTTTGGCTCTCACCCAAAATGGTGGAAGAGTGGACTCAAAGGAACTGGAAGCCATTGATCAAAGAAGGAATCAAAAGTTTTTTCGTAGGTAAGGGTTTCTTTGTGTTTGTTTTTGAAAACCCGGAGGACAGAAGAGTAATTTTCAGGAATGGGCCATACTTTATGGGACCCCAGGGCCTTTACCTAAACAAATGGACGCCAGATTTTGATCCTACCCAAGTTGTCCCTTCTACTGTCCCAGTTTGGGTTAGGCTCCCTCATTTACCTCTCCATTGTTGGAATAAAAAATCCCTTCAGATTATTGGAAATGCACTGGGAAAATACATAGACCAAGCAGCATGAAAGGATCAGTATTCTTGTGCGCGTATTTGCGTAGAAGTGGATCTAGAAGACGGGCTACCGGAAGCAATCAAGCTCAATGTAGCAGGGTGGACGCATGTTCAGGAGTTGGACTACGAGAAACTACCTTTTAAATGAAGACATTGCCATGGGCACGGACACTTTGCAAAGCATTGCAAGAAGAAGACTGAGGAACAAGTAGACAAACAGAATGGGGAACAATGGACCCTGGTCCAGAAAAATGCAAACACAAAAAAAGGCACAGGTAAAGGCAAGAAATGAAGAAGGAAGAAAAGGGAAAAGGAGTAGGAGGTGATGGTGATCCTCCTGAAACTAATCAGACTTCCTCTTCTTCTCATATTTCTCATTCGAATAATGCAAATACTAATATGCCATATTTCAAATTGGATGTAAAATTTGAATTACCAATTTACAATGGAGATTTACATGCTGAAAAGTTAGACAATTGGATCAAGCAGCTTAAAGTCTATTGTAGGGTGCAAGGCATTAATGATGACACTTCCAGAATTCAATTGTCCACTTTGAGAATGAGTGGGATGGCTCTTACTTGGTGGGAGAGCAAGATTCAACAAGATCTTCGAAAGAATGGTAAAATTATTTCAGTTTGGAATGAATTCATTGAAGTATTAAAGAAGCAATTTTATCCTTTGGGTCATATGCAACAATTAACCATGAGTTGGCAAACGTTTAGACAAGATAAAGGACAAAGTATTCAATATTATACTCATGAATTCAGAAAAAGGGCTATTGCATTGAATATTTCATTAGATACACATGAAAATCTACTTAAGTACATTGGTGGCATGCATTATTATTTAAGACATACTTTATTGATGTTTAACCCCAGTAACTTGGATGATGTATGTGTTCAAGACACACATTTAGAATCTAGGGGGAAGCATGCTAATGATACTTTTTTGAATAAATCAACTAAGTTTGACAGCAAATCAAAAGATAAAGATAAGGGGAAAAAGAAGATGGCTATTGTTAAAAAAGAGGGTGAAAAGCCTACATGCTCGCATTGTCAGAAGGGGCATGATGTCTCTAAGTGCTGGAAACTTCATCTGGAGTTAAGGCCAAAGAAGTACGGAGGAAACAAAGATAAAGGAAAAGCAAAAGCTATTGCAGCAGTTATTCAAGACTTGGGATCCAACTCAGGTGATGAAACGAAGGTTACAAATGTCGGAATCCAGGGTAAGAATAAAGGTATATCACTTCCCATTGATGCAAATTCAAGTCCTAATGCAAGTACAAATATGCCATCTACTTCTAAGAATAATGATAAAGCTAGAAGTGCATTATTTCATGTTCATTTCATTGCAAATCACACAAAGATTGATACACTGTTTGATAGTGGTTCACAAGTAAATTTGATATTAGAAGAAGTGGTTAAGAAACTGTATCTAGTTACTATGCCTCATGAAAAACCCTATCCTCTTAGTTGGGTTACTAATGATACACGATTGCAAGTTACAAAGAAATGTGTATTAAAGTTTGCAATTACTGAAAATTTTATGGATGAGGTAGAACTGGATGTAGTGCCACTTGACATTTGTGGAATTGTACTTGGGAGTCCCTATTTGTATGACCGGAAAGCGGTCTTTTATAGAGAGCAGAACAAATATCATCTCTTTAAAGATGATGTGGAATATATTGTACGAGCACATAAGACAAAAACAAATCTAGCAATAGTTTCTGCAGGACAAATGAAGAGGCTGGTAAATGCTAGTAAGAATTTCGTGTTAATGATGGTTAAGGTAAAGAATGATGAGATCTCTAAATCTTTTGAAGGGTTTGATCCTAAACATAAATCTGAACTAATTGAAATCATTTCTAAGTATGATGATTTATTTCATGATCCAAAGGGGTTACCACCAAAGAGAGAGATTCAACATGAAATACAGTTGCAGCAGGATGTGCCACTTCTGAACATAGCCATGTACCGGATGTCTATTATGCAGAATGAGGAAATCAAGAAGCAAGTTCAGGAGCTGATTGAGAAGGGGGTCATCCGGCCAAGTACTTCTCCTTGTGGCTCCCCTATATTCTTGGTTCCAAAGAAGGATGGGTCTTGGAGAATGTGCATCAACTACAGGGCCCTTAACAAAATCACCATTAAAAACAGGTATCCTCTTCCTCGCATTGATGATTTTCTTGATCAGTTAAAACATAAAATTTACTTTACTAAATTGGATCTGCGTAGTGGGTATCATCAAATCCGGGTTGCTGAAAATGATGCTTGGAAAACAGCCTTTAAAACGAAACAGGGTTTGTATGAATGGCTTGTAATGCCTTTCGGGCTATGTAACGCACCTACTACTTTTATGCGGGTCATGAATGATGTTTTTCGACATTTTATTGATGATTTTGTAATTGTTTACTTGGATGATATCCTTGTCTTTAGCAAGACTTGGAAGGAACACATTGTACATGTGAAGAAAATTTTAGATGTACTGAGGAAGGAGAAGATTTTTGTAAAAATGTTTAAATGAGAGTTTGCTAAAACTTCTTTAGTATATTTGGGCCATATTATTGGTGGAGGCCACCTGCGAGTGGACCCAGCCAAGGTTGCTATCATTGTAAACTGGCCACGGCCTAATACTGTTACTAAAATCAGAAGTTTTCTGGGTGTGGTTCAGTATTGGAGGAAATTCATTTCTGGGTTTTCTTCCATTGCTGCCCCATTACATGCATTGACAAGCATTAAAGAAATTTTCTAGTGGGGAGGCAAGCATCAGAAAGCCTTCGACACTTTGAAGGAAAAGATCAGCACAGCGCCAGTTATGACATTGCCAGATTTACAGCAGCCATTCGAGATCGAAACAGATGCCAGCGGGTTTTCCATGGGAGTTGTTTTGATGCAAGGGAGGAAGCCAGTCTGTTACCATTCAGAAACATTTTCTACTGCAGTAAGTAACTATCCGACTTATGACAAAGAATTATATGCTTTAGTACAAAGTGTGAAGAAGTGGAAACATTATATCATGGGTAAAGAAACAATTATACATACTGATCATCAGCCACTTCAGTATTTACAATATCAAACTAAAGTACAACAAAGTAGACATTTAAGATGGATGGGATTTTTACAGCAGTTTCATATTGTAATTAAATACAAAAAAGGGATTCATAATAAGGTAGCAGACATGTTATCGAGGCCACCTACAAATGCTTCAATCATTCTTCAGAATAGTTCATTAACACATGAAAGTTATATTGAACAGTATGTTGAAGATAAAGACTTTAAGAAAGTATATGCATCACTAATACATGGTAAATAGGAAGAGAACTATTATGTGCATAATCAACTCTTGTAAAACATTGTCAGTATTGAAGAATCATTGTTATTGGCCTCAGATAAAAGAAACTGTAGCTAAATACATACAAGGATGTGTTATGTGTGCAACAAGTAACCCTAGCAATAGGAAATTGGGTTTGTACACACCTCTTCCAGTTTCTTCTCGTCCCTGGGAAAGCATTTCTATGGACTTTGTAGGAGGACTACCTATGTCTAGAAAAGGGCATGATTACCTATATGTTGTTGTGGACACATTCATCAAAATGTGTATCTTGATGCCATGTAACAAGTAGATCATTGCTGAACAAACAACTCATCTTTTCTTTCAGAATATTTGGGTACATTTTGGGCTGCCCATGTCTATTGTATCAGATCAAGATTCCCGGTTCTTGGGGAAATTTTGGTCAACATTGTGGGAGCTTATGGATACTAAACTGAAGAAAAGTACAACTTTTCATCCACAGACTAACGAGCAAACAGAGGTAGTGAATAGGACAGTGGTTCAGCTACTCAGAGGATATTGTAGTAAACATCCTAAACTTTGGGATGAGCAGTTGTAGTATATACAACATGCTTACAATCATGCAATTCATTCTTCCATGAAAAGATCTCCTTTTGAAACTTGTTTTGGCTATCTCCCAAAAACACCTATGGACTTTTATTTTGGAAAAGATGCATTGGATGGACATCATGATGCAGATAAATATTTAAAGTTCATTCAGAGAATCCAAGCAGTGCAACAAGCAGTTCAAGAACAATTGGAGAAGAGCCAGGAAAAGTACAAAGCTAGGCATGATAAGCATTGAGTTGATCATCAATTCTAGGTTGGAGACCGAGTTTGGTTACATATCACCAAAGAACGAATGAAGGGTGAAGGTAAAAATATTAATCCTATCAGGTATGGTCCTTTTGAGATCTTGGAAAAGATTGGTACTAATGCTTTTCGCTTGAATTTACCTCCATACATGCAAATCTATTCAGTTATCAATGTTGAGAATTTAAAATTGTATGAGCCTCCTATGATCATGGATGAGGAAACTAACATGAAGATTCCCTCAGTTGATGATATGGCACCTGAATATATGAATGAGTTGCAGGATGATGTCATTCTTGACAGAAATGTAAGGACTTCACGAAGGGGGAATGTTGAGTACCTTCGAGTGGGGCTTAAAGGTATGCATCCTAGCAAAGCAAGATGGATGGAGATTGGAAAAGTGAGGGAGATATACCCTCACTTACTTGCAGAGTGATTCAAGCTTTTGGAGGTCCAAAATCTCTCCAATGGGGAGGAATGATCCAGGGGGTCATTCTTCATGAAAGTTACACTGATCCAAAGGAGAAAAATGGTACAATGGCAGTGAAGTGGCAATGCAATGATTGGGTAAGAACAAGCTTTAACAACATCTAAAAAGGTCTTGATATATGGTTAAAAACAATATAGATATAAAAGGATCTCAAAACTAAACCATACACTATGCTATGACATATGGTGCAAACAACTAAAACCACCAACCAATATTGCAAGGCATGGTGACATTTCTTAACACTTGTAAGATGGGTGCGCGGTTAAACATTAGTTGTTTCATTTGAATTGGATAACATTTGCTAGAGAAACGTCTGGCTCATAGCATTTGATCCATTGCCACATTTGGAGTATAAATAGCCTATTGTAGTGGTAAGATAACGGTTGCATAGTGATTTGGCGAGATATGGGTTTAGTTTTGGCATATGTGATGATAAAATGAATTGAACCTGTGCACTTATTGGCCAATTGAACATTGTTACAGCCACGTTCCAGGATGTTCAGTCGCCTTTGTAGCACAGGGCATCATTCTGTTGATCAATGAAATCGCGCAGGTAGGATAGAGGCCTCAAAATCGGGGTTACAGTTTCAACCTGCAGCTTTATATTCCACATGTTTCAGCCAGTGCATGGGAGGAGTATGGCTGTAATTTCTTGTTCTAGATGCTGGTTCTGTTGAAGTCGACCCTTCTCAGTTATATTTGGTTGTTTTATTTCTTTTCCAGTTTGTAACTTGTAAGAGAAAAATGTCTTAAAGACTGTATACAGAGACCGAGGATAGAGAGAAGGTTATAGCTGTGCATTTTCCAGATTGTTGTTCGTAAGTAAAGTCGATTACACTATGTCATGATTTAGTTTTCTTTGCCTTTTGAAGGCTGAATTGTAATTGCCAAGAGAGTGGAGTCTTGAGGGCTTTGCATAGCATTCTGTTCTGTTGCCGAAGTTGATTTTCAGAGATTCCAGGAACATATTTATACCATTTTAAAACCATTAATTGGATCGATACCCATTGGAGAGGGACCCAGAGACGTAGCCCAGTGAAGGGGGTGAACTCTGTTAACAACTTCTGCGTTTGTGACTCTCTTATGTTGTTCCCATCTTTCATTTTTTGTTTTCTCATTTCTGTCCAGTTTGCTTTTCATTTCAGTTTTACAGTTGTCATTTAATTATGTTAAATGATACTTTATATGTTGAGCAAATTGACTATGAGCATTCATAAAACTTTTTAAAGGCACACAAGTTGAGATATGACAGATCAAAAATCAAAGAAGTAAAGGACCTTTTGAAAGAATATCCCTCAGATATTCTCATCCTCCAAGAGACCAAAATAGAAGGGCAAGCCCTTCTAGAGATCAACAGTTCAAAGTGGAATAAAAGATCAAGCAAAGAAGTCAACTCAAGGGGAACCTCTGGAGGCATGGCAACTCTTTGGTCAGAATACCTATTCCATTTAAATAAGCATCATGAAACCCATCACTAGATATTTATGGAATTGAAGCAAAAAGCAAGTAAGTTGACCATCTCTCTCTTCAATCTTTATGTTCCTGTTTTGTACTCTGAAAAACGAGAATGTTGGAATTCCCGCTCTGTCTTTTTAGAGGAGACTTCTCCTAGAAATATCATTATAGCCGGGGACGTAAATATTGTAATGAAAGCTAAAGAAAAGAGGGGGGCACCATAACTAGAGACCCCTTGCTGGCCAAGGTGGAGGAGATCACACAAACTTGGGATCTTTTAGATTTCAGTCCAGTTCGAGGCATTTATACTTGGTCCAATAACAGAGTGGGACTAGAACACATTTCTTCTCGGTTAGATCGATTCCTGGTACAAAGATCCATAATGATGAACAAAAAGATCATCATCACCAAAATCCTTCCTCAGCTCACCTCAGATCATAAGCCAATATAGCTTCTCCTGGAAGAGGAAGAAGACTTGGGCCCTATTCCTTTCTGTTTCAGCCCTCAATGGATCGAGAGAGATGGTTTTATAGAGATAGTGAAATTAGCTTGGGCCAGATCCTTTTCTGGATCCTCAAGTTACGTGTGGGAGAAAAAGTTGAAAGCCACAAAACAAGCCCTGAAGGACTGGATAAAAAAACTAGTCTCTACTCCCACCGAAAAAAAAAGAGAAGCAGTGCAGTCACTGCAGACCTTGCAAACAGAAATGGAAAGAAAAGACATCACTGCAGAGCTGCTGGAAAAAGAAATAAAAGAGCAACGATCCACGTATCAATCTTTTCGGAAGGAAGAAGAATACTAGAGACTCAAATCCAGAAGTCTCTGGTTGAAGGATGGGGATAGGAACACCTCCTTCTTCCACCGGCAATATAGAGAAAGCTTGTCTAAGAATCACATAGCAGAAATCAAAACAGTGGAGGGCCAAGTTTGCAAAGGCTACAATCAAGTCAAAGCTGCCACATAAACCCACTTCAGGAATTTATACAAAGAAGGTACTCAAAGTAACGAAGAGGAGACTGTTGATTTCCTCTCCAACATCCCTTCCCTCATCAGCCCAGAAGATAACGCAATCCTCTGTAGACCAACAACAGAGGAAGAAATCATTAATGTTATCTGGTCCATGGATGCAGACAAGGCACTAGGGCCTGATGGATTTACAATCCATTTCTACAAAACTTGCTGGCATATTATCAAGGAAGATCTCCAGAAAATGATAAGTGGGTTTATGAAAAAATCCAAGGTAGGGGGAGGAACTAAATCCACTTACCTGGCTTTAATCTCCAAAGACTCCAACCCCGATACATTTGCAAGGTTCAGGCCCATATCACTGTGTAACGCCTCCTATAAGATTCTGGAAAAACTACTAGCAAATAGGATCAAGCCGCTGCTAAAATGATTGATCTCCAGCCCTCAAGGTGGTTTTGTGGAAGGTAGGCACATTCTGGACAATGTAATCCAAGTCCAGGAGACAATACATACAAGTAAACATCAGAAAGAGAAAGGAATGTTGATAAAATTAGACATGGAGAATGTCTTTGATAGAGTCAATCACTCATTCCTTTGCAAAGTTATTCTCACCTTTGGCTTCTCGCCTCATTTTGTTCAGCTAATTAAATCCTGCATTGACAGTCCATGGATTGCCCCACTAGTCAATGGCCGCCCAACCAATTTTTTCCAAGCTCAGAGAGGAATCAGGCAGGGATGCCCTCTCTCCCCTTTCCTATACATCTTAATGGCTGATTCCCTTAGTAGAAAAATCACTGCGAAAAGATTAGTTGGTAACATTCCGGGTCTCAAACCGTCCACTGGAGCAGAACCTATGAATCATGCGCTCTTTGTCGACGATTCCCTCTTTCTTGGGGGAGCCTCCATCAGAATTGCCAAAGCTTTTGACACAGTCCTCAGAAATTATTGCAGAGTATCGGGAGCCTTAGTGAATGAGAGAAAAAGTGAAGTCTTCACCTGGAATATAAGTCAACATGAACTCACAGGCATCACCAATCTCCTCGGGTTCAAAGTACAAACAAAATGGGACATGTTTAAGTATCTCGGCCTTCCCATAATCTCTAGCGTTAACAAAATATCTCTTTGGAGCGATGTCATCTCCAAAATTAAATCAAAAATTTCAGCATGGGGAGGCTACTGGTTGACTAAGGGAGGCAAAGTAATCTTAATTAAATCCCTATTGTCTGCGCTTCTAATCTTCCAGGCGACATTTCTTCTAGCACCAAGAAATGTGATGGAGCAGATCTCCAAACTCCTTAGAGATTTCCTGTGGCAGGGAGGGAAGGGGGATGAAAAGAAAATGCATTTGGTGTGCTGGGACGTGGTTAAAAAAACCATGGCAAAGGGCGGGCTGCAAATTAGAGACCCCGCACTTGTAAACTTAGCGCTGGGAGGGAAGATTTTGTGGAAACTAATCCACAAGCCCAAGCACCCGGTCAGCGACACCCTGCGTGAAAAATACAGGCCCAACCAAACTCTCATCAACCTCCAAAATGAGAGCTTAGTCAACTGTACACAGGTGTGGAAATTGTGTTGTAAAAGCAGCAAATTCTTTAAAAATTCGCTATATAGAATGCCTGGCAATGGAAAACGCACGCATTTGTGGCTAGACCACATCATGGGAAGGGAACCATTGGCTGAAAATGTGGATATAATAGATCTCAGAGACTGGTTGCAGAGAGAAGGAGTCAATAGATTATATGACCTCTTGAAATGGGATGAGCATGGAGACTGGGCAGGATGGGATTTTCATGGAGTCCCAGCCCAGTTATCACTGCAACTATCCACTTTTGAAGATTTGCTAGAGGACGTCGCCCCTGTCAACAGAACTATGAAAGATAGATGGGGTTGGGGCCAAACAAGTGTATACACCACAACAGAAGGATATAGAAACTTGCAGGCTTCAAGAAACAACAGCCAAACTCCGGCATTCTAGAAAAACGTCTGGGAACTGCTAGCCGTACCTAAAGTGAATTTCTTCTTCTGGACCCTGGTGCACAATAAACTTCTAATGGGAGATAAACTGGAGAAAAGGAACATAGTGGGACCTCATAGATGTGTGTTATGCAGCAATAATACTGAAACAGCCCAGCACTTATTCATGGAATGCATCTTTGCCAAAGAGGTCTGGGGACTCATCCTACAGGACCTCCAAATTTCACTTCAGCCACAGAATTCTTTTTTGGAGCTCTTTGCCTCTTGGAGTCTCATCTATCCCCAACGAATCCCCTCAAAATCCATTTGGCACAAAATCTGGACAGCGATTCCAAAGTATGTATGTTGGCAGATTTGGTTGGCATGCAATCAACTAATTTTCAAAGAGTTGCGGCACAACCCCATGCAAGTGGTTGCAAAAGCTAAATCCTTCCTCCTAGAAGCGGCCCAACAACAGTATTTTAAAGAGGATCCTTTGTTATTGCCCAAGGAAAAGAGGTGGCTAGGCCCTCTTGTGCCTTATCCAGGTAAGCTTCCTCTCTCCCCTCATTCTGTCACACCGGATTGACGCATAAGAGATGATGACGACACTTTCCAGTCTTGGTGGTGGTCTCAAAATTTACCCACAATTTTCTTTGACGGGGCGTCTAAAGGAAATCATGGTGTCGCTGGTGCTGGGGGGGTCATCTACTCCCCGGAGGGGTCTACAAAAGACTACTTCTGCTGGGGATTAGGTTAGAAAACCAACAATCAAGCCGAGATGCTAGGGCTCATTAAAGCTTTCCACATTGTTAGAGAAAAAGGAATCAAAGACCTTCAAGTATTCGGAGACTCAGAGATAATAATAAAAAACTTAAACAAGGAGACTCGGTTTAGCAATACCAGCCTAAACAAAACCTTGGATAGATTGAAGAGAGTTCTTCAAGACTTCAACTCGTGCAAGTTTTATCACATTCTTAGAAAGTCAAACACTGAAGCTGATCAGATGGCAAACAAAGGCAGCACACTCATGAAAGGAATGCTAATTGTAAACAATGAAAGATTTGTTCAAACTCCTTGAGAATGTTGAAAAACAAAAGCAGCAGCAGTTAGTAAACTGTATTGTAATAGGGGTCGCTTCGGCTAAAACTCATTTTCAATTCAGATAAATAAATTTCATACCCGTTATAGTTAAAAAAAAAACTAGGGATTATAGTGGGGAAGTTATATATATATATATAGAGAGAGAGAGAGAGAGATTATTGTCACCCCATAAAAACTTTCAGCGTGTTCTATAGTTGTTCGAGACACTCACTCCCCTATTACCACTCCCATGTTCCAAAAACCAATGTGCAAAATGGATTAAAATACATGATTTATCTATTAAATTTGCATGTATGTTTATCATTCTAAATTTATTAATCATTTCATTTTAATTTATCGATAGTTTTCTATTTAAAAATCATCTACCCATTTCAAAGTTTTGTGCAACTTGAGACGCAGTTGAGTGGAGTTAATGGACTATAAAAGTTCTACAAAAAAGATATTAATGGATTTGGAGGCTTCATGATAACATTCACTAATCTTACAAAGTAAAAAGCATTCAAATGGTGAGAGATTGATTATCCTCTTCCCTTAATTTTTTTTTGGGTGTGCTCTAGTTATTCTAGGCACTCACTCCACTATTCCCATCACTCCAATGTTCTAGAAACCAATGTGCAACATTGGTTAATAAATACATTATTAATTTATTAAATTGTCATTTATGTCTATCATTCTAATTTTCTTGATCATTTCATTTTAATTTACTAATAGTTTTTTATTTAAAACCATGTACCCATTTCAATTTTTTTTACAACATAAGACACAATTGAGTGGAGTTAATGCACTATGCAGCTTCTAAAAAACTATATTACGGAATTTGGAGGATTCTTGAAACCATTCACTAATATTACAAAGGAAAATAAGTTCAAATAAATAAAGGAAATAAATACCACCTTTCATCATTTGAAGAAGGTATTGACTTATAGCCTTGTACTCACACTTAGAGATTTCTCACAACCCTTTATTATGGAATGTTATGCAATCATTCACCAACATAGAGTTTGTCCTTACGTGAAATTCATAGACAATTTATGGAATGTTATGCAATCATTCACCAACATAGAGTTTGTCCTTATGCGAAATTCATAGACAAATTCCTTTTAAATAAAGAAGTTGGATGATAAGGAAAAGTTATTATGCACTTATGACAAGGAAATGTTCACACTTGAGCATACTACAGGAAAATTCAAGAAATATTTGTTTGGGAAACACTTCATTACTTTCTTATCGAGGAAAACCACTAGAGCTTGAGGTATAATTGTGGTATAATCTAGAGAGAGCTTGAGGTATAATTGTGGTACAATCTAGAGAGAAGTTGAGTGAGAAATAAGCAAAGTGGGTAAGAAAGTTACAAGGTGTGGCTTTGAAATTTAATATAATAGAGGAAAAAATAATGTGGTTGTTATGAACCTCCTTTTGTGATTGATTTTGTTATTGAAAACACTCAAGCATTATTTGTTAGAGATTTTCTAGAGGAAACCCAACAAATATTTGTGATTGATTTTATCATTGAAAACACTCAAGCATTATTTGTCAGAGATTTTCTAGAGGAAACCCAACAAATATTGAAGTAGAAAAAGGAGAATCTCAAATTGTTCTTAGGTGGGATGAATTCTCAGCCGGTCCAACATTGTAGTGAGTGGAAATTCAAATTGACAGATTCAGTTCTCTTGAGACTCAACTTCATAATCATTTCTCAAAGGAAAAAAGGTGGGGAAAGTTGGGACTAAATAGCATGTGCTTTATAAGGTTCTAACAAGAGTAAGAAATTTTTCATATACTCTTGAACCGACAACAATATTGTGAGTGCATAACACTTTTCATGTCTACGGCTTCATGAA
The DNA here is from genome assembly GCA_000966675.3 of Picea glauca. Taxonomy (NCBI): domain Eukaryota; kingdom Viridiplantae; phylum Streptophyta; class Pinopsida; order Pinales; family Pinaceae; genus Picea; species Picea glauca. The sequence continues at coordinate 175,618 of JZKD02S1591667.1, read as the reverse complement.
AGTGGTAGGGAAATCATTTTTCCTTCATGTCTACAGTTTCATGAAAGTGGTAGGTAAATGATGTATGGTGTGTTCATGTAATTCTAGTGTGCATTTGGAAACTATAGAGAATAATTTGAATAATAAGGTACAACCAAAATACTTCATTCAGTGGAATTTTTTTCCATTAGAGGATGCTACATGGAAATGCCCTTAAACAAGCACTACAATTTCTATGGGGTGAAGCAATTCAACAAGGTGTAATTGTTATTATATGTAAAGTAACATGCTTCAATGATAGTTATTGATACTTTGAAGTTTGTGTGGGTTATTATAATTTTTAATAGTCATTTATAATTTTTGTTACTTAGCACTTTTATGTTGAGATAAAGTTTATTACAGTCAATTGTACTTTCCTGTTGGTTAAAATAATTTTATGTAAAGTCTAGTAATACCACACATAAAAGACGAAGAAGCTAAGGTGGGAACATAAGCTTAAAAAAATATCATAATGGGGATACTTTTTAAGGAATGTGTTAATGCAGGTAGTCTCTCAGATATTGTTCTTGACAAAGGGTAAAATTCATAGAATCATTGGATTTGGGCATGAGTTGGTGTTCATACTATAATGTCCCCACTTTGGGACATCATCACAAGGCATAGATTTATGATGACCAGAGTAGCCAGATGGGTGCTAGAGTGAGTACAGGGGTATTTGAGAGGCATTGTGGGGTCCAGCTTCCACTGATGATCATATTCCATCATTATGATCCATTCCGCACAAGTTGGCTTTGGTTTCGTTGCATTCTGGCGATTTCCATGATTTTGACTATTTTGAGCTATAAGTCAATGGAATTCACTTAAGAGGTCATTTTGGGCACATTACTTGGAGGAATCTATCAGTGTAATAGCTCATTGGAATTGGGAGGAGCAACACTATAGGATGGGATGGCTAGAAGTGATTTTCAGTGGCCAGGGAAGCCACAAGGAGAGATAAGGAGCTTTTCAAAGGTAAAAAGGTTAATTAATTAATTAAAGTGATTTAATTAATTAAT
>JZKD02S1591667.1:163412-173957 GCA_000966675.3 Picea glauca | reverse complement strand
GGTTATCTCTTTCTGTTATTTGTTGCATACACACATATAAACACATCTAAAAAGTAGATCAGCAAAGTGTTTGATGAAATACCACAACCAGAAAAAGTTTAAAAAGACACCAAAATAGTGATGATCCTTGCATAATGGCTTGGGATCATTACAAAACATAAGCTTAAAAAATTCTCATAATGGGGATACTTTTAAAGGAATGTGTTAATGCAGGTAGTCTCTCAGATATTATTCTTGACAAAGGGTAAAATTCATAGAATCATTGGATTTGGGCATGAGTTGGTGTTCATACATCCCTAATAAAGTATTTAATCATATATGTTGTTTTCTATTATGCAGGTGTTGTTAATATTGTTGTACTTTTTCTTCCATTTGTACTCTAGAATCTGCTATCAAATGCAATCATGTACTATGGATTATTGTGGGAATTACTAGTGTTGTTATAGAAATTATTGTTGTTAGTGTTGGATTTACTATTGTTGCAGCAGAAATGTTCTTGTTGTTGACTATTGTTATTTCCTTATTACTTTAACAATTCATTAGTTTTCAAGCTCCAATTTTTTCTTGTGTCTCAATAAAGTTATTTTTAATTATATAATGTATGAAATATCATATCAATAAAAGGTTCTATATTAAGGTTTTTCCACATATGGTTTGGTGTTTTTAATTATATAATGTATGAAACATCATATCAATAAAGGTTCTATATTAAGGTTTTTCCACATATGGTTTGGTGTTGTGTCATTTTTTTAGCTTTTGTCAAACTCTCCAAATTTAAAACAAATTTAGATTTATCCTATTTCAATTTTCATAAATTTAGTCCAAAATGCTACCATGTGTTATGTGGTTTAAGTTTATGCATCATGTTTTATGTGGATTTCATCCAAAATTCTACCATGTGTTATGTGGTTTACCACTTTGAGACATGTGCAAAGTTTTAAAATATACACATTGCACTTCCAAATGAGGTAATCTGTTGATGGAACTTGCAAGTGGGGGAACATGGAAGGCATATTTTGAAGTAGAGTGCATGTAAGTGTTGTCCACAAGTGGCATCATTTTGTCAATTATATCATCCAAGAATGGTGTATATATATGGTTGGCATGTAAGTGAAGGAAATGTTGAAATTGTGAATTCTTTGATAGAGGAAGACATAAATTGAGGCTCAATAGATACTAATAACAATCCTCACAAATGCACAAGTTAGGAAATACTAAAGGAAGGATGGAATGGAGCATGAATGAATGTAATGGAGGTAGTAAATTTGATTTCAAAAACTTCTCTGAAACATTTGAATAGAAATGTAAACATGAAATTTCCATGATCAATAATGTCAAGAAGAGTGGAAAAAATCCATTAAACCCTTTCTACTTTCAAAGGTCATGGATTGAGAATGCTTCAATATTGGAAATGTTTGTATAACTACATCAATTCTTCATTCAAGGGTTTCAGAGTGAAAGTAGGGTTGAAAGGACATCTTTCTCTCTTTGTCTTGTTGGTTGGTTAGTAGCATTTTTCATCCCTTGGAATGATTTCAATGACAACCAACAAAAGACAAGATATGTGTTTTTCATAGAGAATTCTTAAAAAGAAACTAGGACCAAAGGTGCCAAGAAAAAAAGAGAATCGATTCAACTAGGCTATCTTCCATTACTCATAGTGCAATTAACTAAGCATCTGCAAGAATTTCCGAAGGAAGAAACTATTTAAAAAAGATTTCATGAATGAATACTCTCTTAATCAAGAAGACTTTGATACGATAATAGAATTAAGAAAATTTCATTGTCACTCTAATCATCTTGATGGAATACAACTTGCATTCAAAACAAAGTTAATTAAAGCATATAAACAAAATGAGCAATATTGGTATGTGTTTTATAATGATTTTACTACCATTTGTCCTCCCTCCTAGTCAAAATAAAGACTCCTAAATAAAAACAGGTCACTTGACTTTTGGAAATATTTTTTTAAGAGAAAAATGAGAATGCACCTTCAAAGGATGAAGAGGATTAAAATGGTGAAGGATGGAGAGGTATAGTTGATCGTTGAAAATAATAAATCAAAAAGAATCTAGACACACTTCGATATACAAAAGGGGAATGATAATGAAAATCCATATAAGGAAAAGCCATCAAAATATCATTAGCGTGGCATCCTAATTTTCTTTACTTAAATATTTAAATGACATCAAGGTGCCTTTCTGAAACGGAGCCACTTTTTGAGTTTGACAAGGGTTTGATGCAATTGATATTATACCTTTATAGGCCTATTGGAATACACTACAAAGAGATATCATTAGGAAGTTAGGTTAATTGGGTAGTAAAACTACCTAGTTGATGAATAAAATAGGAACAAATGCATTGTATCAAATACAACACACATCCTCAACGATAGTTTATAAGAAGACAAAGAACAAGAAAACCCAAGAAATAAGTGGCGTGTAACAAGAGAAGAGACAAGAAAACCCAAGAAACAAGTGACGTGTAACAAAGAAGAGACAAAGAAGGGTCATACATGAAATCTAACCAATGGTGGATGGAGAAGCAAATGGAATAAAAAAACCAAGCAATTATCCATCAGATTGAGATTGTATATTGAAGATAGGATGTATCTATGATAGACAAACAAAGAGGTTGTCCATTCTCATAGATAGATTTATATCCAATGGTGACTAGGAGAAGCAAATGGCATATCCAAACCAAGCAATTCTCATGTGGGACATATCTATAGGAGATGAACCAAGAGGCTATCCATTCTCATGTGGGGACGTATCTATGGAATATGAACCAAGAGGCTATCCATTCTCATATACAGATTTATATCCAATGGTGGTTAGGAGAAGAAAGTGCATACCAAAACCAAAAAATTCTTCAACATATTGAGGTTGTATATTGAAGATGAAAAATATATGTGGTATATGAACGAAGAAGATGACATGTTCATTCTCACAGACAGAACCAAGAAGATGACATGTTCATTCTCACAGACAGATTTATACCCACATGCATGAAAAATAAGCAAATACCAGGGATGATAACAAAGACATCCCATGTTCGCCTTAGACATTGAAATAGTAGAGAGATTTTTCCAACAATATCAGACAAAAACCTATGAAAACGAATGAAATAGTGCTAAGGACGATGTATTTTATTTATTTATATTTTCCAACAACGACCCATATCATACAATATATGAAATTTGTTTTCTTGCATTAATCCAACAAAGAATTTCCACGACGGGAGGCTGAATATTTGAGACGTTGTTATTCAGGAGTCACTTTAGTTTGATATTTATTTCTAGAATGAGATTTGTGGCTATATTAAAATTGTGACTTAAATTGTTACTTTAAAAGTTAAGAAAATCTTTAAAGACTGTGCACTAACCAACCAATCCATACAAGATAGAAAAGACAAATTATCCTAGACAAAGAAAAATGCTACCATGTTTTATGTGGTTTTCGTACAAAATGCTACCATGTGTTATGTGGTTTACCACTTTTGGACATGTGCATAGTTTTAAAATCTACACATTGGAACTCAACTCCCAATGAGGTAATATGTCGATGGAACTTGCAAGTGGGGACATGTCGATGGTAGATTTTCAAGTAGAGGACATGTAAGTGTTGTCCACAAATGGCACGGTTCTGTGAATTCCATTGCCCAAGCATGGTGTCTAGACATGGTCGGCATGCATGTGAAAGGAAATTTTGAAATTGAGAATTATTTTATAGAGGAAGAGCTCAATTGAAGCTCAATAGATGATAATCACAATTTAACAAGTTAGGCAATACTAAAGGAATGATGGAATTGAGCATGTCCTTCACCATTTGCAAACGAATCTTCAATAGATGTTAATCACAATTTAACAAGTTAGGTAATATTAAAGGAAGAATGGAATTGAGCATGTCCTTCACCATTTTCAAACAAATCTTCAACATTTTAAAATTGTTATTGTTATATAGGTATAGACATATAAGTCACTCTATTTCATAGAAAAGAAAAAACCATGATTCAGCAGACATTAAATATCAAATTCATGATAGAAAAAAAATAAGGTATTTGGTAGTTTGCAACAATATTTAACAAGGGTTTGGAATTAGGCCTTCAAAATTCACAACAAAGAAAAGACATCAATACACAGTAGACAATGTTATGAACCCTTGTCACTCATCCACTTCCCTTGTTCTTATAATATGCATGTTGAATAATTTCAATGTTTATACCTTATGTAGGTAATATTCTTATCAAATGAAATTTGAATTTCTATAATCTTAGGCATTCAAAATTCACAACTAAGGAAATACATCAATATGGAGTAGAAAGTGTTATGAAGCCTTGCTACGCATCCAATTCCCTTGTTTTTATAATATGCATACTAAACAATATAAATGTGTATACCTTATGTAGGTAATATTCTTATAATTTTGAAAATATTTAGCACATTTAACATTTGTTAAGTGACTCACATATGTAAATTTGATAAAGGTTCTTGTAAAAATTCACTTGTGTTGCAAACACCAACGGATACGTAACTTATATAGGTGTCAATCATTCTATTTTTTTTAATAGATTCAAATGCAAATCTAAAATATCTTACTTCAACCAGTTCATCATGTAATGAAGGGTATCATCTATTATGAAGGGTATGGAAAACAATCAGGCTCTAAAGTTCCATACATAGTCGATATAATCATACAATTGAAAAAATTGGGTCTAAGCATATGCTTATTAACATAGAGTCACCAATTTTGATAGTAGTTACAAGAACAAACAAAACTCATGAGGTATATGCTTTTCATTTAAAAAAATAATAGAAAAAAGTAAAACATTTTAAAGTATGAAATCTGTTCATAACATCCCTCTTGTTCGAAGACAACATTTTTGGGAAAATTAAAGAAATTTCATTGATATATGATAGAACAGTTCCATTTGTGAACCTAAAAACAATATCAAGAAATATGTTTGACTACAAAAGTTTAATGTGGACAAAAAATAGAAAAAAATAGACTATAAAGTAGGCATCCCCTAAATGATATATGTGGAAATATCAATGTAAAAGAAAAAGTTTCAATGTTACAACATTTTGATAAACATACCCAAACCTATCCTTTTGAGTAGTAAATGGAAATAGGATAAAGTTAAAGGAATAAAAAACAAGGATTTTAGAACTGCATAAAGTAGTGTTCATGGTTCAATAATAACTTTAAGTAACATTGGTGTTTAACAATTCAAAGTAGTCAGTTTGAAAGTAGAGGGGTAAAAAACTATCTTGAAGAGATGAAAACGATGGGTATTAGTCATCAAGATGACACAAATTAATGAAGACTAGGAAACCATGGAGTGAGTAGGAATAATTCAAATTAAGAATCAATTAATATTGACAACATAAATATGATTTTGAAGTTTTGAAAAAGTTTAAGATGGAAAAGTGTAAGACTGTTGAAACTCTTATTTCTCTTGGCACTAAATTAAGAAAGGAAGATTTGGGATCAGTAATAAGTTCCACATCGTATAAACAACTTGTTGGTAGTCTTATGTATCTTACTACTACAAGACGTGACATAACATATGCAACAAGTTTCATTTCCAAGTTTATGGAATCTCTTAAGGATTCTCATTGGAAAGTTGGTAAGAGGATATTAAGATACATTGAAGGTACAACCACTTATGGTTTGTGGTACACAACTTCAGCAAATAGTATGATTACAGGTTACACCTATAGTGATTATGCAGGCAATGTTGACAAAAAAAGTACTTCAAGATATGCTTTTATTTTTGGAAAGAATTTGATTTCATGGGCATCTAAGAAGCATCCCATAGTTTATATCTATTTTTCAGAAGTGAAATATGTACTGACAACAACAATAGCATGCCATGTAGTTTGTCTTAAAAGGCTTTTGATGGATTTTGGATATACAACAAAAGAACCTATTTCAATTTTTTGTGACAATAACTCTGTCATTTCCTTGTCGAAGAATAATGTGTTTCATCATAAAAACAAACACATTGATACTCGAATTCACTTCATTCATGAACTCATAAAAAATGGTGACATTTTTCTCAAATTTTGTGGTTCTAAAGCTCAGCTAGTTGGTATCTTCACTAAACCTTTGGGAAGAGATGTTTTTCAATTTCAACGTCAAAATTTAGGCATTATAATTAATGTAATCCTCGATATTAAGAGGAAGTGTTAGGATTTGTAATCTCATTAAACAAATTAGTTAGTGAAATGATTTTTGGAGTTACCCCTGTTTCTGAATGGTAAAACTGTCAATTTGTAGTATTTATACAATCAATATGAAATCGATTAGTAGCGTTCATTCTCAACAATTTTTTGGTATTATTATTTCTTTATTACGTTCAATAGTGAGTTTAGCACTTGAATTTATCTCCACCTCTATATATTTCTTAATTGAATCGACCTCACCATAAATAACACCTTTCATGCGTACGATAAAAAATAGGGAAAGGGGGAGTTGCATGCAATTTGTCTTAATGAAAAAACAACAAGAATCTAATGAGGATTGAATTGGAGGTAGAGAGAAATACACAACCCACCATCAAAAAAATAAAGGCCACTTGAGGGAATGCATTATGTGTTTCTCCAACAAAAGGTTTATAAAGACGATGTAAGTTCAGATCAAAACCTATCGCTGCAAGTAGAACTTCTTCGTCAAGTAAAAATAACTCTTGTTTTCTTTTTCATGGGACTCCTTAAGCGACCTTGAATATTGCTTCACTCTCTAAATAGCTACACGAATCTTCTTATTACATATTTCATATGAAAAAAAGAATAATACTCTTCAAAGGTCAAGGTATCTCCTACATCTTTCCAGCAAAAAACATACAAATTGTTGCTATTGTCACGTTTCTCTCTATGATACCCCTAACAGAAAAATTGTCTTCAAAATATGGTTTCAACATTATAAATTAACTCACAAACAATCCTTTAACCTAGGTTGTGTGACCAACCACTGAATGCTTTCTACAGGTTACTAATTGTGACTTTTCAAAACACCGAATCCTTCCTCAAGTAAGCACTCCACTATTGTCACCTATGATTGTCACAAATTTTTCCATCCATAAATTCTTTGATCATGATTTGTACAACACTCACTTCTTAATTATCATGTTTCTTAATGATATTACTATGAAATATGCATGTGTGAAATTTGATCTGGACACCACTCTAAAAGGACATTCTACTAACTACTAGAAATTTGATAGTATGACACCACTACAACTAATATGCTTGTATGATTTTTGGAAGTGCATAAATTTGGGTTCATGGTTCAAATAAATTTGAGTTCCAGTGGTTTTTAAACATTCAAAGTGGTCGGTTTGAAAGTAGAGAGGTAAAAAACTATCTTGAAGAGATGACAAGGATTGGTGCTAGTCATCGAGTTGACACAAAATTAATGAAAACTCAGAAAACCATGGAGTTGGTAGGAATAATTCAAATTAGGCATCAAATAATATTAACATCATAAATGAATAGAAAAGAGTTTTTTTCTATGAAAAAATGGGATAGCACTGAGTTACACTTTCAACAACAAATCTTCAAAGAAGCCAAAGATGGATGCCTATACAAACATCACACTTTATGAGTACAACAACATGGAAGATATGAAACCTTGCTTTAGAAAATACAATAGTGTTTGTTTGCAAGAGAAAAAAGGTAGAATATTTATTACTCAGATGACATTCAAGTTGGGTATTGGTTAGCCATTATCAATGTTATATTGTACCATAAAATGGTTGATAAATTGATACCCTCACAACCAAAATTGTGCTTTTCTTCAAAAATCAAACTAATTTTTTAATGGAGTCCCACTACCTATTGTTTGGATTTCTCTATTTTTCCAAGAGTAACTTGGAGCAAGGTTTGAGAAAATGTACGTGGTGTTAGTTATAATTGTAACCTCAACAGTATGTGAGTGTACACTGTCACCTGTCCTAGTGAGTTGTACGATTGTTTCTTGATTTTCCTGATTTGTTAAAGCTTATTTAGCTCGACTCTTTTCCCTTAATGCAATGTGCTATTCCCATTCTTGTTTCCAATTTGTATTCTCTATATTGTCTTCTATGCTTCTCATTTTTTCATGGTATTAGATCTTAGGATGTAAGCCTCTTCACACTGCCTCGAGAGAAGCCCGATCTTAGGAAGAAGAGCACAAATCTTACATTGTCTCGCAACCAAGAGAAAAAGATGCAATATTCATCACAGAGATTGGAGAGTATTCCACAGTATGCTAAAAAGATTGTTGGAGACACCAAGCATGAGGAAGCAGAGCTGTAGAAGGATGAAAAAAAAAATCAAAGATTCGTGAGCATTTAAAGAATTCATGAAAGATTCCCAAAATTCTTTCTTAAGGAGAAAGTTTGAAGAAGAAGAAAAGGAGAAGCTACCTCAACCGTAAGACTAGATGCGGGAACATATTTTAGGGTGGAATCACGAAGGTGGGTTACACTTTCGTGACAATCTGCTCTCCAAAATTTCGAAAAAACAATTTTTGACCGAACTAAATATATTTTTCGGCTGAGAGATCTTATTTTCGGCCGAACTATTTTTCGGCCGAAAACATAAACGTCAAATCGAACGGAGCCATAATCGGGCCCTCGATTTTCATGTAGAAATTTGGTCGATCGGATATTTTCTTTCCGGCAAAAATTTTTCGGCTGAAAGATAGCTCGGCCGAAACATTATTCGGCCGAAAACTAGTTCGGCCGAACTATCTTTCGGCCGAACAATAGTTCGGCCGAAAGATTATTTATATAATTTCCACACATCAATTTGTATCGTTTTGAAATTTTTTTGGTTGTGTCAAGGGCTCTATATTAGCTCCGTGAGGCTCTGTGTCGAGGGATCAGTGGTTGTGGGCAGTTAGCTCCGTCAGGTTCTGTGTCGAGGGCAGTGGTCGCTGAGGTCTTGGGAGCAGTGGTCGTGGGCGCCGAGGACGCAGTGGTTGTGGGCGCCGAGGACGCAGCGGTCGGGGAGAAATTTCGAGCACCGGGGAGGTAAATTACATTTGCGTATGTTATAGTTACAGTTTGTGAATGTTATTTTACAGTTTACGAATGTTTGCGAATGTTATTTTACAGTTTGCGAATGTTATTTTACAGTTTTGCGAATGTAAATTTCGTTTGCGTATGTAAATTTCGTTTTGCGAATGTAAATTTCGTTTTGCGGATGTAAATTTCGTTACAGTTTGCATATGTAAATTTCGTTACAGTTTGCGTATGTAAATTTCGTTACAATTTGCGTATGTAAATTTCGTTACAGTTTTGCGAATGTAAATTTCGTTACAGTTTTGCGAATGTAAATTTCATTTTGCGAATGTAAATTTCGTTAGAGTTTTGCGAATGTAAATTTATAGTAAATTTACAGTTTTGCGAATGTAAATTTATAGTAAATTTACAGTTTTGCAAATGTATATTTATGTAAATTTCGTTACAGTTTTGCGAATGTAAATTTACAGTTTTGCGAATGTAAATTTATGTAAATTTCGTTACAGTTTTGCGAATGTAAATTTTGTTTTGCGTATGTAAATTTCGTTTTGCGAATGTAAATTTCATTTTGCGAATGTAAATTTCGTTTTGCGTATGTAAATTTCGTTACAGTTTGCATATGTAAATTTCGTTACAGTTTTGCGAATGTAAATTTATGTAAATTTCGTTACAGTTTTGCGAATGTAAATTTTGTTTTGCGTATGTAAATTTCGTTTTGCGAATGTAAATTTCGTTTTGCGAATGTAAATTTCGTTTTGCGTATGTAAATTTCGTTACAGTTTGTGTATGTAAATTTCGTTACAGTTTGCGTATGTAAATTTCGTTACAGTTTTGCGAATGTAAATTTCATTACAGTTTTGCGAATGTAAATTTATAGTAAATTTCGTTACAGTTTTGTGAATGTAAATTTCGTTTTGCGAATGTAAATTTCGTTTTGCGAATGTAAATTTCGTTACAGTTTTGCGAATGTAAATTTATAGTAAATTTATAGTTTTGCGAATGTAAATTTATGTAAATTTCGTTACAGTTTTGTGAATGTAAATTTCGTTTTGCGAATGTAAATTTCGTTTTGCGTATGTAAATTTCGTTACAGTTTGCGAATGTAAATTTCGTTTTGCGTATGTAAACTTCGTTACAGTTTGCGTATGTAAATTTCGTTTTGCGTATGTTATAATTACAGTTTGCATATGTTATAGTTACAGTTTGCGTATGTTATAGTTACAGTTTTGCGTATGTTATAGTTACAGTTTGCGTATGTAAATTTACAGTTATAGTTATAGTTTTTGTTACAGTTATAGTTACAGTTTTGCATATGTAAATTTATAGTTATTTATGTTATAGTTAGAGTTTGCGTATGTAAATTTTGCAGATGTTATAGTTACAGTTTTGCGTATGTTATAGTTACGTTTGCAAACTGTAGATTTAAACACTATCAAACTGTAGATTTAAACACTATAGTTACATTCGCAAACTGTAGATTTAAACTGTAGTTACATTCGCAAACTGTAGATTTGTGTATAGTTGTGTGTTTATAGT